>JARKHS020017591.1:0-133365 GCA_030143305.2 Amblyomma americanum | reverse complement strand
TTCTCTCTCTCTCTCTGCATAAAAAAGGATTGACGCATAATTTTCAATTCATTGAGCGCTAATCTCGCAGTGTAGAAGATAACCAGGTATAAATTATATTATAAATTGATTAGGAGGAAAGTAAAGACGGAGGAACTGTTTAAGGTTGGTGTCTCATGAAATGAGAGGCGCGGCAACTGTCTCACTTCTCTCTGTACACTTCAACCGCGCCATGAGGAAAGAATGGGTTGAGGTGGGAGTCAAAGAAAGAGATGCTGTTGTGGAGGTCTCCGAATTAATTTCGACCACCTGTGATTCTTGAGCAAAAATCCTTTCCTTCTTTTTTATTATTATTTTAATAAAACCACTTTATACTACTGTACCTTACCGTCCACCAACACTGCACAGCACTCTTTTTCCTCTTTTACTCATAAATATAAACTCGCCATAATGAAAAATGATGACTCCTTACTTACACTTGCTGGGTTAGAGCAAAGCAGAACTGTGTATGATACCCGCGCAGCAGAGCTTTGGAATGTTAAGAAATGCCGCACAAACTATGGTAAACAAATGTTGCAGCATACTTTACCGACACTTCTGAACCAGTTGCACTGCCACAAGAATCTTGATGTCTCCAATATTTCTCTGAAAGAATTGCCCCAATTGTTCCTGTAGTTCTTTTTTCTTGCTATCCCCATTTTGATTGGATGTGTCAATTTTGCTGTCCCTTATTTTCTCCTCTCTGCGTTTGCCTTTATAGGCTCTTGGACCTAAAGTAGTTCTTTTTTCCTTTACATGCAGAATGTACTGCGTACTGAACGTACATGTGTCGTTCTATGTACTGAACATCCGTGTTTTTTTTTCCTTTCCTTACATTTTGTTTGATGTCCTTTTCTGCCGCCGTCAATGCTGCACTGTAAGAGGAAGCCAGGACCTTTCAAGCTGTCTATACAGCTTTTTTCCTGGCTGTCCTCGCAACACCTAGTGGCGGAAATAAACCTTCAAACCTTCAAACATTCAAATGAAAGTGGGACAGTTATGACGCCTTTCGCTTCCTGATGACCAATCACATAGGCGTCTCACGCGTTTCGCCTCCATCGAACCCGGCCGCTGCGGCTGGCTTCTGACCCGGTGTCCACGGACCCAGAAGCCGAACACCCTTTCAACTGCGGCGTACTGAACATTAGTGAAACAAATACAAGATTATCCACCAAACGGAAACAACCCGGTTAGTCGGATCACACTAACACATTCAGTTGTGAAATAATCTTCAAAGTAATCTTTATTATCGTCATCAGCCTGACTAAGCCCACTGCAGGGCAAAGGCCTCTCCCATATCTCTTTAATTAACCCTGTCGTCTGCGAGCTGCCGCCACCCTATCCCCGAATCTCATCCGTCCAACTAACTTTCTGCGGCCCCCTGCTACACTTCTCTTGACTTAAAGACCAGCGGTTATCTTGTCTTCGCATCACATGCCCTGCCCATTTCTTCCTCTTCATTTCGACTAAGATGCAATTAACACGCTTTCGTTCCCTCCCCCACTCTGCCCGCTTCCGGTCTATTAACGTTACACCTACCATTTTTCTTTCCATGGCTCGCTGCGTTGTCCGTAACTTAAGCTGAACCCTCTTCGTTAGCCTCCATGTTTCTGCCCCGTAGGCGAGTACTGGTGAGATGCAGCTGTTGTACACTTTTCTCTTCAGGGAAATTGGCAAGCTGCCACTCATGACCTGAGAGAATCTGCAAAATGCGCTCCACCCCATTCTTATTCTAATTATTTCACTCTCGAGATCCCGATCTGCGGTCACTACGTGCCCCAAGTAGGCGTATTCTTTTACCACTTCCATCGCCTCGCTACCAGTTGTATTCTGCTGTTACTTCCAGAGACTGTTGAGCATTACCTTGGTTTTCTGCACGTTAACTTTTAAACCTATCGTACTGCTCTGCCTGTGTAAGTCATTGATCATGATTTGCAGTTAATCTACTGAGTAACTTACCAAGGAAATGTCATTAGCGAATCGTAGATTACTGAGGCCTATGCTCCATTAACTTGTATCCCCAACTGTTCCCAATCCAAAGGTATGGAACGTCCAAATTCTGAACTTGATATCTGAAATACTCGGTTCGTATTTTACATCTCAAATATTCGCGCACCATTTCTTCTCGGCGGCTTTCGTAAGGGCAAAGGGCGATAGTCTGTCGGGGTTGTGCTTCGCGATTCATTGTTTGTTGATTTGTTTACATGCCTACTGGCGTTTATTCGTTTATTTGGTTCTCTATACGGTACAGTGGTTGCTCAAATGACCAAGGCGGAGAGTATGCTCAAATATCTTACCGTTTTTCATGCAGATGACAGCAGAATAAGTTTTCGCAAGCAATATGCCAATAAACTTGGCCTGAAGTCGCGACTAATGGTAGCCTTTCAAAAAAAAAACCTACGTGGTTGCCAGTTGCCAAACTCACCACTAGGGGCTTTTTCTTCTTTTCTTTTGCGAAGGTAATTCGCTCTTTCTTCGTGATCTCATTTACCTCTGAATCCAAGGCCCTTGCCTGCTGTTCAAGAGCCTTGCGATGAAGGAAAGGGGGAGAAAGGGACAGACACGCCATCTGGCGGGCCTCATCTCCACGATCCACTTTTCTCCTGGCTGCTCCCCGTCTAGGCGGCGCCACCAATCAGACCGTTCGGAATATATGGTGCGGTGCTTCGTTGAAGCTTCGATTGAGGAATTCTTGTAGCTGGGAAACCATGTGAAGACAAACAAATAAAGAGAGGTGCGAACATATAGCTTACCCAATGTACTCAATGAAATACTCGATCAAGAGAGCGCTGTCCTACACCCGCTACACGGCATCACACGAACGTTTAATTCATGGCCAAGGCAGGCCACTGCTTCGCCACGACACTACGCTAAAGGAAAAAGAAAATATGCATTCAAGGTCCAGGTCTCTGATTCAAGTGTTTTCATTCAGGCTGCAGTTTTTTTTTGTTTTTGAAGCGAAATTTTTTGCCCCAAGGCATCAATGATGGGCGAAGGTGTGATGATGCAGTAGACATTAAATGAATGGAAAAAGGTTAGCTGATTTGATAAAGTCCAGTAGAGAACGATGGTACGGGCCCTGCGTCCAGGCAATGTATGAAGCAGAGTTGCTTGGTGAAAGACCTGCTACCATCAGGTGCCGGATCCTTGTAGGCTTGAGAGCTGGGCAGTCCCACAGTAAGTGATGAATGTCGGCCTCAATGTCCTCGTGTTTACATATCGGGCACCCTGGCCGAGGAAACAGATCTTAGTACTGAGGCCACTTCCGAGTGACGGCTGGTGTGAGGGCAACGCCGACCCGGATCCTCCTAAGCACAACCTCCTCTGCACGGGTAAGACCACGGGGGAGGGTTACCGCACACGGAGGGATGATAGCACGTGTGCGGCGCCGGAGGAGTTCCTTTCTTGATGAAAAGAGGGTAAAATTGTCCAAATGAAGGAGCCGATGCGGTGATGAATTTGTATTCTCAAGGCGGGTCGCCTAATCTGCCTGGCTTTAATAGGTCGGCAGATCCCGTGGGACCCACTCAATACATACTGGCTGCGGGATGTGTGCCGCGAGCCGATGGATGTCCTGACATATCGTTGGACAGTGGCTAACACGTCTAAGCAACCGGACAACTTGAAGGGCGTCAGTGCGGATGACAACGCGGGCCGCAGGGAGCATAATTATGTCGGCCACACCGCAGAGTGCTTCTTGAACTGCAACGAGCTCAGCACAAGAGGACGAAGGGGGTTCCGTAATCTGAAACCAAGAGGTTTGATTCAGGACAGGTCTGCACGGGCAGTAGGTAGCTGTTGTTGCTTTGCAGTCTTGTATGCTTGCGTCTACGTAGACAACAGTGGATCCTTCAGGGAGGCAAGCATCTTGTTCCTCAAATTTCTGGCGAAGCAGCAATGCTGAATGAGCAGATGTTGACCGGCGATTATCTGTTGGCTTGTTGTCGCTGAGCTGTACAAACTTCCGTGGGGGAAGAACTGGCGTTGGCGGGTGGAGAATGGAATATGACGTTGCATAAGTCCTCAGTGCATGCTGGAGTGCGATAGACTGGCCCTAAGGCTGCGCGCTTCTCGGCGCTGCTGCACCAGCTCATCAAAGGTATTGAGCTGCGCATTTTCTTGTAAAGCTATGGACGGTGTGATGCGTGGAAGGCACGTAATGATCCTCATAGCCTCTCGGTTCACGGCTTCAAGGCGACCCATTGGGCTCTTGTAAGATGTTGAAAATGGGCTTGATAAACAATACGGGGCTGCAGATTAACTGCCCTCATCAACTGCCGTGCAACGAACGAGCCTGCGCCACCAGTTTTAGGGGCAATTCTAACCAAACCCAAAGTCTGAATAGCTTGCCTTTTTGCCTGAGAAAGCCATGCAGTCGCTGATCCTGATTGGTGAATCATTAAGCCAAGGATTTTTACACTGAGACTTTCCTGTAGTGGGGTGCCTGATAGACAAAGACGGATTGGACTTGCGGCAAGTTTATGGCGTCCCCAGCGGTTAGCGACTAACGTGTATGTTGTTTTATGCACGGATAGCTGAAGTCCGATGGATGATGTGTAATTACAGGTAACATCCAATGCAGATTGAAGGACAGCCTCCTGAGTACGGAGATCTTGGTGAGTACTCCACACCGTGATGTCGTCCGCGTACTGAAGAAATTTTATGTCACGGATGTCATGTAAGCGCCGAGCCAGCGGGATGAAAGCAATATTAAATAACGTCGGTGACAATACTGATCCCTGGGGCACGCTGCAGAGATGAACAAATGATCCGACCGCTTCGCCGCTGAGGCGTATTGAAAATTTTCTGCCTTCCAAAAATGATTGGACCAAACTACGCACTCTCAGAAGGAGATGAAGCATGTCAATGGAGTTCAGAATGGCTGCATGACTGATGTTGTCATACGCCTTTTCAATGTCCATCGCTAAAACAGTGCGCACATTGCGGCTGAGGGTAGATGACAAAACTGCAGATGCTAAGACAGCCAACCCGTCCTCTGTACCAATATATGGACGAAAGCCGATTTGTGCTGGGTGATAAACACCGTGCTGCTCTAGCCAGCTTGCACAGCGCAGGAGTTAAGGAGATAGGTCGCAAGCTGGCAAGGTTCATCGGAGGCTTTCCTGGTTTCGGGATAGGAATCACGACAACAGATTTCCAGCTCTTCGGCACTACGCCATCCAATCATACGTTGTTTATGGTGTCAAGTAGTTGAAGGAGTGCAGCGCTACTCAGGTTCTTGTACACCTCGTACTGAATATTGTCCGAGCCGGGCGCTGTTTTCCGTTTCGCATCATCTATTGCAGCCAGCAACTCAGGCATAGAGAATGGACACGCAATTCCATCTACGTCGACATCATACGGCCTTTGATATACATGCGCTGGGATGCCTGCCATATTTAAACTAGCGGCTGAAGAAGGCACAGCATCGTATTTTGGGAAAAAAATTCGCGCTGCTTCTTTGGCGAAATCATCTGGCGACAAGTTAGCCGCGAAGCATGCGGTTGCCGCTGCGTCAGTCGAACGGCGACCGTGTTCCATTGTACGGAATGTTCGCCAGAGAGAGGCATTCGAGGATCTTGCAGAAAATTCCTCGCACCACGCATGCCACTGCCGCCGAGAGAGGTCGCGTTCATATTTGCGTGCCTTAGCTGCAAGATAGTGCAATTGCGTACGTGCCTGCAACGAAGTAGGGTCTCGCGTAGCAGCCAGCTCGGCTTGACGGCGTGCCGCCCACAAGTTAAAAAGGCCGAGGTCCTGGTGCCGGTCGACCAACATCAGTCCAGGTGGTAGTGGTAGCACTGTTGAGCGCTGTTTGTATGCGCTCAACAAGGATTGGCGAAGAATCTGAGGAGAGATTGTCCATACAGGAGCGAAAACTGTTCCAGTTGATCACAGAACATTTGTAGCGTAAAGGTCGGAAATGTGAGGTGTGAAGACCGATGATGATAGGGTGATGATCACTTCCCCAACAGTCTGGCTCCATGTGCCAGGAGGGAGCACCCGGACCCGACCACCACGTCAAGTCTGGAGCATAGGAAGCTCTGAGAGTTTGACGAACTGGCTGTGTTGCTGTCCCAGGATGGTTTAGCAGCACAAATTGGGCATCCGTGAAGGCGTCCCTCACACGCCTGCCACGAGGGCTCGAAGTTGTGTGCCCCCAATCCTGGCGAGGGGCGTTAAAGTCTCCTCCGACTAAAATCGGACACCCGGGATACTGCCGACGGACACTTGCTAACCAACCAAGATTAATACGGGACGAAGCACCACCGGCTGGTCTAACGTAAAATGAAACGACCACATAGGTTCCCTTCTGAAGTTTCGCAGCCACTGCCACTACCTCTTGATACGACGTGCACCAGTTTTCGAGAGCAAGGCGTACATGCGGAAAACGTGAGTCCACATACACCGCCGCCTTTCCCGGGGGAGCAGCAGTTTGTACACGATGGTCTATCATTGAAGGAGACATGTAGGCACTAAAGCCTGGAATCGATGGCAAGGCGTTTGTTTCCGGTAGCAGCATGGCCCATACCTGGAGCTTGTGAATTTGTAGTCGGGTCTTGAGCTCTCCCACCTTCGTGGAAATGCCTCCGCAGTTCCACTGCAGCACACCAGCACGACTGGAACTCGCCATTTCTAGTAACTAGTCCAAGCGCGGTAGAATCACGGACGTCAGGTTGGACAACTGGTTGACCATAAACCGGAGCAAAGAAGTCGCAGAGTTGTCCAGTGGCACTGCGGTAACCTGAGAAGAGGCGGCAGGAAATGACACTGGTGGGCGGCAGGGAGGCGATGTTGCTGCACCATTGATGGATGTGGCGTATGATTCCGCTGCCCGTCTACGTCGAGCGAGCAGTTCCCGGTGTTGCCGGAGCTTGGTGACCTCCGCTAAAAGACGTGCGATTTGTTCGTCGACTGCGGCCATATCGTCCTGCGGTAGCTCAGGCACACTGCGCTGTTTTGTCGGCTGTTTTCGGAGGCGTTCTTTTCGCACAGTACCGTCAGAAGACTGCTGAGCTGAAGGATCATGCGAGGTGTGCTCAAGGAGCTCCGGCCAATCGTCGTCATCCCATTGGAGAGCTGCGAACCGATTGGATGTCTGCAATGAAGTTATACTGTCTTGTATTGTCCAATGCTTAGTTATTCGACGACGAGCCTGTTGTGCTGCCTTTTGTTTTGTCGGACAGCTTGGAGATGTTATCTCGTGGTCGTCGGATTTACAAAGGCCGCATTGATAAGCCACTTTCCCTTCCGATGTACTTTCACCGTCAGCAGTGAAGGGGCAGGATTTGCGCATATGTCCAGTACGGAAGCAGTTATAGCAATATACCGCAGTCGGCTTATATGGCCGATGCCGTAAAATACAGCCATAATGGTACAGACGGGCTGGTAGTGTCAGAGGTCCTTGCAAGGTGACTATGCAAGAGCGCCCCTTTCTCATGCGTCGGGCCTGGATGACACGGTGCGTAGGACAGTACAGCTCACGCTGGAGTGCAGTTCGATCCTCAGTGGTATCGACGTTGTAGACGACGGAGCGCTGCAAGTCGGAGCCTTCAACTAAATACACTTGTACTGGCACTGAGATTTCGCTTGTCAGTGAAATACTGGTGAGCGTTTGCAGCCGTTCTACGGCAGTCAGAGTCGGAAGCCACACTGCAATGTTGTTGGACTTTGTCCTGGCTGTGAAGCCCCGAAAACCTTTGGTTCCGAGACACGCGTCCAAGTTAGCTTGTAAAATCTTGTTTGGTATATCCGTGAGGTTTTTGTTGGCCAGTGATTTAATGGTCACTTTGTAAGAAGACGATCCGGGTGTAGGCTCCACCGAGTTCTCGATCGTAAGACAAGTGCGGTTACCTTGGGAGCCATCACTTGAAGAGGATGGAATCGGTTGGCTGTCGTTTGAGGGACGCTTGTGAGTTGCGCGAGGGCACTTTTGCAAGGGTAGAGGTGCCGATAAGTCCATTGGAATGCCCTGTTCATCATGCCGTGTGGTTCGAGGCCCATCCGGTGGTGCAGAGTTGATGGCCATGTGCCCTGGTGGCAGATCACTCACGAGCAGTCCGGCATTTCCGGAAGGCAGGAAGGGTGCATCTTCCGATGAACCGAGAGCACAAAGCTGGACCTGGCGCCGCGGATCAGGTGTTGACTGCGTGGCAGGTGCTGCCACGAGAGACGCCCGCAGAGCAGAGGCACTAAGCCTAGCGTCAGTGCCCAGCTCAGCTGCACTCATGTATGGCTTCCAGGAGGCCTCAGGTGGTGGGAGGACGTCCGGAGCTTCTTCAGAAGGAGAGGATGCACTTCTCTTCAAATAGGGCACGTATTTACGTGGATGGCGAGGTTTTTTTGAAGAGCGATGTGCAGCCACTTTGTTTTTATTGTTGTTAGCCTATCAAAAGATGACACATACCCACACTGGGGTATCGGCCAAGAATCGGGTGGCTATTCACCTGAACGCAGTTAACAAAAAGAAAAAGTACGTGGGAGCGCAACACCGGTGAATTTTTCGTCATGAACGGAAAAGGGATGAGTGTTTGGTGGTGGTAGTGGTTTTATTAAAAATAATAGTAAAAAGGAAGGAAAAGATTTTTGCTAGCCCCGGCATCTGCCATCGATACTGAAGAACCTGAGCTGGGGCAGCGGAAATAAAGGACAGCAGGCAGAATGGAGAAATGAAATGAAAGAGATGAGGGGACAGGAATAGAGGACAGGGGGAGAAGTAATATGTACAAACTATTTACACAATAAGAAATGTGTCCAGGTTGTGCGCGTGATTAGTTCATTTTAGAGGAATTAAATCACACACGCGCACAGCACTGTGTAGGTTACAACTGGAGTGGGGCGTCCAGTTATTAATCGTTCAAGGTAGAACTCGCGGAGCGTTCGGTCACTGCGTGTAACTACCTGACGGAGAACAGACGGGACGTCAAGCCCGTGTATTCGAGGAATGCACAGAGGCTCACCAAAGTTCGCTCACGAGTGCGCGCACTGCCCTGCGGCCACAATAGCGTCTTGATGGAGTCTGGTAGTATGCCCTGCGCCCTATAGGCCGCGAGCATATCGCGACGAGCATCGGCGAACGCGGAGCAGCGAAGGAGCAGATGTTCTAGTGTTTCCACTGCACCGCATCCGTCACACACATCACTCGTCGCGATTCCGTGAACTGTTGTTGTTTTTGTTAGCCTATCAAAAGATGGCACATACCCATACTGGGGGATCGGCCAAGAATCGGGTGGCTATTCACCTGAACGCAGTAAACAAAAAGGAAAAGCACGTGGGAGCGCAACACCGGTGAATTTTTCGTCATGAACAGAAAAGGGATGAGTGTTTTGATTTTAAAATTTTAATAATAATAATAAACAGAGGAAATAAATATTAATGATTTAGTCAAAATGTAATAATTGATAGAAAAGAAAAGTTTGGAACACTTAGCAAGGCAGTCGGTGAGATTCTATCAGGAAATTTAGAACAGCGGTACAAAAAGATCTGTGGCTGAACCCAAATGTGGTGACGCAAATGATAGCAAGAGCGGGCTGCTCAAACTAAGGCCAAGATGCTGCAAGGGCTCCTCCAGCAAACTTTTTCTCAGAGAGTTCAATCGGCGACAATACAGCCAAAAATGTTCAATAGATTCAGGCTCACGGCAAAATGCACAAAGGGGAGAGAGCGCCAAACCCGACTTGTGTAAATAGAAATTTAGAGGGGGGATGCGGCAGCGCAGCCTCGTCAGTGATACTTCAAGCTGCCGAGAGCAACAAATTTTCCTGTTCCAATAATATTTAAGGTGCTCATAATCCGCCGATGTTAAAAGTGGTGTGTCTTGCGTGCTTAAAAACGCACGTCGCCGAAATCTAGATGCTGTAATATAGGCTGTAGCCGGGATGATTGGCAACACGGAGCCGCTGAGGGAAGCCTTTGCGAGATTATCAGCGATCTCATTTACTGTCACACTGCTGTGACCGGGAACCCATACTAAATGAACAAGGCTCAAATGCGGAGGAAGTAGGGATAAGAAAGTTGTTAAAATGGGACCGTCAACATGTGCAGCAAGGGACGAACACAAAGATAAAGAATCAGTAATTACTGCAACTGCTGTAATAGAGGGGTCTAGCTTGCGTAGAGCAAGTACAACTGCTAGGAACTCTGCTTAAAAAATAGGGGTGAAATCTGTAAGGCGCAGTGAAAAGGACCAGTCTAAATGCGAGCAAAATATTCCCACACCTGCTTTTTCATTGCATTGCGATGCATCAGTGGCTATTGCTATATCTGTAGGAAGGGTCCTCAGATGATCTTCTAGAAGACCATTTAGAATACTCGGTGGCAAAAGTTTTGCATTTTTTGGGAATATGTCGTCGAAAACAATGTGGATAGCGGGCCCATTGCGAAGCGCAGGAAGGATATCATAAATGTTTACATCTAAAGGCTGAAGTAATCTTTGCACAAACACTACCTGAGGGGAATTGAAACGAGACCAGGGGACACCAAAAAAGGAGGTCGGCTGACAACAGAAAATGCTTTTGGAACGGCAGAAATGGGATTCATAGATCCTGAGGTAAGTTTGCACAGTTAAAAATTGAAGCCGTGATAAGAGAGGCGGAATGCGGGTTTCAAGGTACAACACATTGATAGCCACAAATTTTGGAAGGCCGAGGCACATGCGAAGTGCTTCCCTCTCTAAAAGGACGAGAGGGCGATGTTTATATGTAGCCGAGCCTGTAAACAACACTGATCCAAATTCTAAAATTGGTCTGACATACATTATGTAGGATCATTAATAGCGCATCTCTGCGCATGCCGTACCGGTGATGACATAATCTCCGTAACATGCCCACGGCACGAGCCGCTTTCGCCGCGACATGGTCAATGTGAGGTCGCCAGGTGAGTTTGTTGTCATAAATGACCCCTAGGTATTTTAGGGATTGAACCTGCGGTACTATTTTTAACTGGCAAGTGAGAGAGACCACTACAGGAGTGAATAGAGGGAAAACAAGAGTGGCGCACTTGCCAACATTTGACTTCAGGTGTAATGCGCTCAACCAGTGCTCAAGTGTATTCAAATATGACTGCAACAGACCATACAGAGAATGTATATCCGGCGCAGCTGCAAAAAACGCAATGTCGTCCGCATAGACGTAAGTGCGTACATGGCGGTGGAGGGGAATTGAGCTCAACAGAATATTAAAGAGCACAGGAAAAAGAACAGCTCCTTGCGGTACACCTCGTGTTTGTCTGTACCTCTCTGAATGAACACCATTATGGACGCAAAAGAATTCCCTGTTATAAAGAAATGCAGATATCCATGCAACTATATAATCTGGAAATTGAAGAGACTGTAGCCTATGTATCAGGATGGAGTGTTCTACACTGTCGTAAGCTTTGGCGACGTCTAACGTAACCAAAGCCGCGACCAGGCGTTGACGACGAGCATGGAGAATTCTGCTCTCAAGATCAGCATGATCAAGATCAGATCAAGACAGCCAATTTAGCAGGGACACACTTCTTCTTCTACCCTTTACCCTCAGGCTGCAGTTAAACGCGGTGTCAGGGATGGTTGCCCATGTGGGTTGTTGATTTACCAAGGGCAGCCGTAGTGTTGGGCGGAGAACAAAAAATTTGGAGGGCGCTTAAGCTTTGTCTTTAAGAGCAGGACGCGACAGCTTGTTGCAGTTTTCCAAGGAATCCAAGGAACGCCATCGTCCGTTCGGCGCGACGCCTTGCCCGGACAATTTAAGGAAAGGAAACATATCTTGGTGGCCACCTGAACCGCGCCGTAAGGCAAGGAAAACTAAATCAAAATTGGCTTTAAGGAAAGGTTCCCGGGTTCGAACCCGACCGTGGCGGCTGCGTTTTTATGGAGGAAAAACGGTAAGGCGCCCGTGTGCTGTGCGATGTCAGTGCACGTTAAAGATCCCCAGGTGGTCGAAATTATTCCGGAGCCCTCCACTACGGAACCTATTATCCTTTCTACTTTCACTCCCTCCTTTATCCCTTCCCTAACGGCGCGGTTCAGGTGTCCAACGATATATGAGACAGATACTGCGCCATTTCCTTTCCCCAAAAACCAATTTAAGGAAAGGAAATGACGCCTAGCTGGCTCACATATTTCGGTGGACAGCCAAACCGCGCCTTAAGTGAACGAAAAAGACCCCTCTAAGTAGCAGTAATTGGTTTCATTAAAATAACAATAAAAAGAAAGGAAAAGATTTTTGCTAACCCCGGCATCTGCCATCGATACTGAAGCACCTGAGCTAGGGCAGCGGAAATAAAGGATAGCCGACACCGTATTCAGAAGACGCGCCTTTGTTCATTCCAAACCATCGAGCTGGCGTGGCGGAGTGGTTAGCGTGCTCGTCTCGCACTCCGGAGGCCCTGGTTAGATTGCCCTACTCGACCAACTTCCTACTCGGGTTTATTTATTAATGCTTCTGAGATTTTTCGCTCACGGCCAACGCCGCCGACGACGCTGGCTTTTCTGCGACACGGGGCCTTTAGCACTGTCGCGTTAAAACTGAGAGTTGGATTTTGAGGAAAGGCGCGGAGCTGCGCAGCGGCGGAACACCGGTGACTCGGTGCTACTAGTGGCGCATGCACAGTAGTGACCAGGGAGCGAGAGAGAAATATCCGCGGCGAGGCGCGCGTTGTGACGTCATGTGCCTCCTCGGAGTACCGCCACGGCGAAATCGCAAGTTCGCGGCCAGCAAAGCTTTAGCTTGAATAGAAATACCCGCCGCGCTCCCTGTGGAAAATGAGGGGCGGGGTGCAATACGGTGAGGTAATGTAATGCCGTGAGGTACGGCAATGCGGGGGGACTAAGTGGCACTGGTGTGCTGTGAGGGCATGCGGCACATACCTGACAGCGGGGATTGGCCAAGTCGATTATGTGGTGGTTGCAGGAGTCACGTGGTGGAGCATTAGGTTGCGCTTGTCTGCTGAAGTCGGCTCACGGCGGATGAGGTGGGGAGTAGGGAGGAGGAATGAGACTACAGGGGTGACAGTCTTCAACGTCTCTTCCGCGGTATTAAGTGGCCTCCTCGTCCTTGGGGTTGTAATCTTCCTGCCATGGGAAAAGATTTCTTCGAAACGCGTCACGGGCGAGGGCTTGAGACCTTTTGTTCCCAGGGCCTCTATGCCCCACTGTCAAGAATCGAGTCTAGAAAGACCTACGGGTGGTGTTCTGCTGCAAGTAGGTGTTTAGTTCAGTGCTGGTCCTCGGGGCGTATAAATAAAGTTTCCCCGGAATAAAATATCTTCCGCTGAGCGCACGAAGCCTAAAATGACGAGTACTGGTCAGCAGAAATGTTTAAGTGAATCTAAAAAAGTCACTGACTGCGATTGTTACTAACCGAAAACCAGGTTGATTTACTTCGAGTACATGTGGATCTAACCATTAACTTTCAGTGCAAAAATAAAAAGGGATTCTAGCCTGAGCAGTTCCTGCACAGTCCGATTGCAAAATGTGCTTGGACCTCCTAATTAGTAAGCATGCATTTTGAGGTACCGCACTTTTATACCCCTTTATAGGCAAACAACGAGAGCAGCGTGATCGCAGTTTAGACGTTTCGTTATGAAGCGCTCATGGCAGATTTTTAAAACCTGTGGCACTTGAAGTCTAGAGTCTGACGGAAACCCGTCTGGTCGGGATGGTACATGACGAAAGAAGAAGGCGCCGACCAAAAGAAAAGATGGGATGACGTTTCGGCTCCCCCACGGGAGCCTTGTTCACAATGAGGCATAACGTAGCTTCGTCCTTTATTTATACACGGCGCATGAGCGACCCCAGACACCTGGCGTAGATTGGGGGCAAGTTCCCGTCATTTCGATTGAGCGTGTGCGCTGTCGTCTGAATAATCAGTGATTCCAGATAGAGCCGTGACTTGCTGTCCCTTTCTTTTGCAATCACACGTGCCTCGGCCCAGTCTATGTTGTGTGCGGCGGAAACCGAGTGCTCGGCAAGCGCATTTTGACCTGCGCGCCGGTTTCTGACGTCACTCTGGTGATCCCGTATTCTTCGTTCAAAGTCACCCGACTCGCCGATATACACAGATGGGCAGTCCGCACAGGGTATCGAATACACGACACCTGGGAACTTTTCTTTCTTTAGCTTGTCTTTGACGTGCACAAGCTGACTCCTCAGTTTTCGAGCTGGCACATGCGCGGTCTTAACTTCGTAGGACCGTAATATGCGCGCCAAAGGTTCGCTGATGCCAGGAACATAGGGAATCGCGGCTCGTTTCTGGGTAGCGGGACTAGCTTGCAGCCTAGGACGTTCCATTTGGCGCTGTACGGAGTCCATGACGTGTACAGGATAGCCACATGTGGACAAGTCACGCCGTACACGCACATCTTCAGCAATCTGGTCTTCTCCTCTGGAACACATTTCTTTTCGTCGGAGGAGCGATGACACCACAGAACGTTTCTGGCAATCAGGGTGAACGGACTTAAAATGTAGGTACCGGCCGGTGTGCGTGGGTTTTCTGTAAATGGTGAAATTTAGACGTGAGGACTGTCTGGAAACGAGTATATCTAAAATGGGAGGCGGCCGTTGATTTCCTCTTCAACGGTGAACTGTATGCTAGGCTCCAAACTGTTGAGGTGAGTAGTAAAGTCATGCAATGCTTCTTTCTTCAGGATGCAAAAGCAGTCGTCCACGTACCTCAGGAATACTTTTGGGGCAGGCGTGAAGGACGCAAGAGCACGGCCTTCGATTTCTTCCATGGCCAAGTTCGCAACTGTCACAGAAATCGATGCACCCATGGCGGCTCCGTGAATCTGCCTGAACGGGACATCCTCAAAAGTGAAGTACGTGTTTGACAGGCAAAATCTCAGAAGGCGGGTCAGGTCATGCACATCTATCGGGGTTCTTTCTGGCAGTGATGGGTCTGATTCAAGGGCAGCGGTGCATGCTTCCACGGCAAGGTCAATCGGCACACTTGTGAAGAGTGACTTTACGTCGAATGAAACCATGATTTCTCCGGCGTTGATTTTAAGGTTTTGAACCTTTTCGATGAAGTGCTGGGTGTTGCGCAGGTGCGTAGG
Organism: Amblyomma americanum; assembly: GCA_030143305.2. Lineage (NCBI taxonomy): Eukaryota > Metazoa > Arthropoda > Arachnida > Ixodida > Ixodidae > Amblyomma > Amblyomma americanum. The sequence continues at coordinate 118,314 of JARKHS020017591.1, read as the reverse complement.
GCTCCTGCCGACGAGAGGAGAGATAACTCTGTGCAGAAACTTGGACAGATTCTGAAGCGGCGAGCGCGTAAAATCCACTATAGGGCGCAGAGGGACGTCAGGCTTGTGAATCTTTGGCAGGCCGTAGATCGCCGGGGCTGAACCATTGTGGCACAATAGGTAGAAATACAGCGACCTGTGCTGCGGGGGCACCACTCGAAAAACGTCGGCCAGCAATTTTTGTAGTTCTCTCTGCACCTTGGCCGTCGGATCTCGAGCGAGACGAGAGTAAGTATTAGCGTCTTCCAAGAGGATCAGCATTTTCTTTTTGTAATCGCACTTATCTAAAAGTACAGTGGCATTCCCCTTGTCGGCCGGAAGTATCGCAATGTCTGGATTGGTGCGGAGGCTTGTAATAGCTTCTTTTTCTTGGCGCGTAAGAGGAGAGACCGATGAATGCGAACGTAGCTTGGAAAGGACGCTCACCACGCGTGTGCGGGCTTCGTCTCGGCGCGACGGGTCAACCTGGTTTAAAGCAGTCTCTGCAGCACATATAACCTTTCTGATGTCGGGAGCGGGGCCAGTGTTGAAATTCAGGCCAAGGCTCAAAACAGACATTTCCGCCCGGTTCGGCTGGTAGGACGAAAGGTTTCGCACAAACGCTTTCGGGGCATCCGAAGAGCTGCCTCCCCGGCTCTGCCTCAGCCTCTCCAATTTGTTCTCGTGAGCAAGCTTAGCTTGTCGCGTCCGAAGGCCAGCTTGGAAGTTTGCATGCAGTTGTATGCTAGGGAATTCTTCCGGGCAGTTGAATTCTAACCGTCGTCTTTCGAAAAACGCATCGTTTTCCAGCTTTCTGATTTTGTCTTTGCATTCCAGGATCCTAGCCTGTAGAAGCTGTCGTTCCGCTTTTGAGACTACACTCAACCCAAACCTTGTGCAAACAGGCCGATGCAGCAGTAAGGAACGGGGAATCAAACCTTGGGCTTTGCAGGCGAGGTTGAACTGAAGGTGCCCCTTGAAAGCAGCGATCCGGGTTGTCAACGAAACGTAGCGTCGTGTCTCAGTGATGATGGGTTGGCCATACGTCTGGCGAATATGCTTCAAGTCTAGAGTCTGACGGAAACCCGTCTGGTCGGGATGGTGCATGACGAAGAAGAAGGCGCCGATCAAAAGAAAAGATGGGATGACGTTTCGGCTCCCCCACGGGAGCCTTGTTCACAATGAGGCATAATGTAGCTTCGTCCTTTATTTATACACGGCGCATGAGCGACCCCAGACACCTGGCGTAGATTGGGGGCAAGTTCCCGTCATTTCGATTGAGCGTGTGCGCTGTCGTCTGAATAATCAGTGATTCCGTGCACCTTTCGTGCACCCAAGCTTTCGCGTTTACTCTACGCCCATCTATGCGGAATGTTAACGTGCGCCGATGTATGAGCGGCTATTTGACAAGGTGCTACCTGTATATGTGACACTTCTATACCTGTGTAGGTTTACTGTCACACTTTTTGCTCAAGAAGCGACCTTTTGACCGTAGCAAGAAGCGAAAGGGGCACGTGCTGGAAAACTAAAGCAAAATGTTGGAGTTTTTACTACACCTTCAAGTGAGCTCGCCCTTGCGGAAATGACATATCTGCGCCCGTTTTATTTTATATGCTGCTAGGTATAATTATATAAGGCAGCAAATAAAGCCATATCTGGATAGATCGGGCCCGAAATCAGATCAGATATGTCCATATATGTGCCGTAATATGTCCGTAATGTGCCCTTATTTGGGCTAGATCTCGTTATATCAGAACACATATATCAGCAAGATATGGACGGGTAACGCGACCTTGTGTGGCCAGATTAGGGGCATATCTGGCGTCATCGCTATCATAAACAGCCAGATCAGGGCCATATCTTGACATCATTGCGACCTCATACGGCCACATTTGGACGTCACCATATGCGCAATTTTCTACCAATATCGTCATCTTATGGCCTGCCTTTATTTTTTTTATGTGTACATACCAGATCTGAACACATTATGCGCCGCCACTCATTCTCACCATAAAGAGCAGCTGTGAAACTTTCTTTAAAACTGTGGCCGCGGTCTCCAAAAATTCCCAGTCCTCTTTCAGCGCTGACACATAATTTTAGATAGCGCTGGCAACCTTTATCATATTTCCTCTCACATTCAGTTCATAATCACAAAAGTAGTCGCCGCTGTCATCTTCCAATGAACAGCCTGTGTGGTCCCAAAATTGCATGACTTTATTTAGTGTTCCTACTGATAATCCTGGTTCTTTTACCTGGTACATATTATTCTACAGTGTATAGAATGAAGCATCTTTTTGACAATAACACTTTATTAACTCTAGAACTATGAGGGAAATGAAAAGCTCAGAAATAAGTTTCAGCAAGCTCCGGACTTGAATGAAGCCACGAAATCGGCAGCTTAGCCGCCATCTTTCTTTTTGAACACGACCTCACGGGCACCGTATTGTTTTTACACACGAGCGAAGTCGTAGGCGTACCGTGGACATAGAAGAGTTTCACTGAGAGTTAACTGTTGCACGTGGAGGTCTTGTTTTCCCACCAGAGCCCTCCTCGATGATCTGGCCACTTCCGTCAACAGCTCAGTTGAGTTTCCCCTTCCGGTGTTGATGAGAGGAAACTACTTGATGATGAAATCGGGGTTTCTTGATGACCCGGTGGTTCTACTCGCAAACATTCACATTACTCAAGGAAAGGAGATGGTTAACTACTTATTTACAACATAGGTAAAAAAAACGAGAAGAAACAAAGCAAGGAGAAAACTATTTACATGACTAAATCGTGGATCAGACGAATTCAGCCCCCGCTCAACCCAGAGCGCTTGGTTTTAAACCCTCTGTCTCCGCCCTTAGCGGGGACAGCAACCAATAAGATAACAAACGACCCATCTCGCCAATCAGTGGTCAGGGAAAGGAAAATAAGGATTTCCGCCAACTAATCACAGATTGGGGAAAGAGTGCTGATTAAACATTTGGGAAAGGAGAGGTTGCAATCAAATAGACAAACAGCACAAACGCGACCACCCTCTCCCACGGCACCCACGGCCCAGCCGTTACCACTTTCTTTCGCACACGCGACAAACGATCCCTAAAGTGTTTACTGCATACACCGCACGAGACGAACACAGTCGTTACGGGAATAGTGGGTTTCCGGTCACTCGGCTAATACTCAGACGTATATCGTGCGCCCCCGAAACCTCGTCAGCCCCTTAACAAGCACATGTCGACAGCTGTACTTGGTTAGCGTTTTTCCCGGCGGGTCATCCCCGTGATGGCGCGGCGTAAACGAAGACGCCCGCTGCACGAAGGGGAGGCAGGGACGGGACGGGCCCCTTTGTTGGGGACTTCCGACCCCACTGGAGCGGCCTTCCTTGTGGACACAATATCAACGAGTTCGCGGAAAGGTCAGCGAACTCCACAAGCTCCATTCTCTTTGGGTCGTCAGCTTCATGCCGCAGTTTTTACAACACGTTTGTGCCCATCTGCAGTGGGATGAAAGCTGCTAAATGATAAACTCGAATGCCTTCGACAACTGCTCATGCAGAGAGCGAAGTAGGCCTTAAAAGAGAATATAGGTGTTTAAGATTTTAGATAGATAGATAGATAGATAGATAGATAGATAGATAGATAGATAGATAGATAGATAGATAGATAGATAGATAGATAGATAGATAGATAGATAGATAGATAGATAGATAGATAGATAGATAGATAGATAGATAGATAGATAGATAGATAGATAGATAGATAGATAGATAGATAGATAGATAGATAGATAGATAGATAGATAGATAGATAGATAGATAGATAGATAGATAGATAGATAGATAGATAGATAGATAGATAGATAGATAGATAGATAGATAGATAGATAGATAGATAGATAGATAGATAGATAGATAGATAGATAGATAGATAGATAGATAGATAGATAGATAGATAGATAGATAGATAGATAGATAGATAGATAGATAGATAGATAGATAGATAGATAGATAGATAGATAGATAGATAGATAGATAGATAGATAGATAGATAGATAGATAGATAGATAGATAGATAGATAGATAGATAGATAGATAGATAGATAGATAGATAGATAGATAGATAGATAGATAGATAGATAGATAGATAGATAGATAGATAGATAGATAGATAGATAGATAGATAGATAGATAGATAGATAGATAGATAGATAGATAGATAGATAGATAGATAGATAGATAGATAGATAGATAGATAGATAGATAGATAGATAGATAGATAGATAGATAGATAGATAGATAGATAGATAGATAGATAGATAGATAGATAGATAGATAGATAGATAGATAGATAGGAGGGAAAGACAGGGATGTTAACCAGAAAGGGGTTCCGGTTGGCTACCCTGCACTGGGGAAGAGGGATTAGGGGGCTAAAAGGATTTCAGCTGTTCAATGTTTGTATTAATGTAGTTTGTAGTACACTTGTGCGTGCAAAAACTTCCTCGGTTCTAAACAGTCACTGAAGCTCCAAAGTGCACAAATGTCACGTTAATAATAATAATAATAATAATAATAATAATAATAATAATAATAATAATAATAATAATAATAACACTCATGTTTATTTTCGCCACTGAATACAGAGGAGCGAAAATAGGTTCACCCCAAGTTCCCTGTAACAACATGGTCTGTTCTGTGAGGGCAGTAGTCAGTGCAGGATACTGCTCACCGGTCACAACTCTAGAACAGAAAATTCAGACTGTTGATAGTGCTGTCAAAAATTGCACCGGTCCTTAAGTCTTCTGCACCAAGGTAGCACTCTCGTTGACGTCATCCGCCTTCAAGTACCGCCTCACGTGGGCCCAGCAGTCCTCGTTGAGGTCGTCTAGTTGCGTGTGGCCGTCACCACGTGGATGGCAGGTGACTCGGTCCCTCACCACGCCAGTGAACCGCATGAAATCGTCCATGCGTCGGATGCTCTGAAGCCGGTCCCGGACGGAATCAAAGATTTCGGTCTTGGAGGCCTCGGAGAGTGTCGCGAGTTCTTCCATCAGGGCGGGATACCGGTAGATACGCTCCAGGGCCGTTGCGACATACCTGTTTGTGGGAGATGACGGCGTTCTTTAAAACCCAGTAACGGCAGGCATTTAGAAAATTGGATAATTGTAGGATAGTGTTATGGAAATATTAAAGGTTATCGTCCATTCTTCTGATGTGTAGTAAAATATTGCTTTTACAGTGTTTCCATTGATCACAGCGAACAGTTAAGACTCCCATAGAAACGCAATGAGGAACGCTTTTGACGATAAAAAAACGTTAATCGAAAAAAAATGAAGACTGCTGTCAGGTGATCTGCAGATATATTGATTGTTAGAGTGAAGTTTCACACGATATGAAAAAGTTAAAAATGGTTTTGTCCATAATGGATGGTTATGAGTGTAGTGCAATGGAAGACGACCAGAATACACACTCAGATGTTCAGGTGTCCAAAGATATATGAGACAGATACTGCGCCATTTCCTCTCCCCAAAAACCAATTATTATTATTATTATAAGATGTATTAGTATGTTTCGTTCGGTCATTATTACAACAGTGTGCCCTCAAGAGCAGACATCATTAACCTGACGCAAGAGTTAGCTTGGGGCAGGCTAGATGATTGTATAGACTGTCAGAAAACATTTTACTTCAAATTCGCTCATAACATGAGAAACATAGCACACTGAAAAACGAGAAAATTTGCGGGATTTTAAAATTGTTAAAAAGACACGCAGACAGACGAGCGTTTTACATAGGCTTGTAGAACATGAAATGGTGTCCTTGTTCATCGCTGAACTTTGCTATCCTGTACTATATGAATGAACTAGCCCGAACCAGGTTATTACTTGATCATATGTATGAACATTTAAGCAGTATTTTGGAGTAAAAAGGCTACTAACACCACTTCCAGCAAAAACATCGCTTTTAAGTAGCAACAACCTTCTCTTGCGAAGCAAAAAAAATCCCAATAACTTTACACACCTTGATTCCTGACCTAAATATAAGGCAAGTTTCAACAGAATATTATTTTGTAGCGATAGCTACATTACGCTAGCATTTCGAGCCTTCAGCGTGGCGGCGCCACGCGGTCACGTGGTGCGGAGCAGCTGCCGGCGGCGCGGCGCGAAACCGAGTGGGAGGGGGGGGGGGTGGAGAGGGGAGAGGTTGAGAGAGAGTGAATCACCTCCAGGGACGAAGATGAAGAAGGAACGCCCAGCGAAACGGAGCGGCGAAAGACTGACTTTGCAATTCGACTGAGCGAGTTCCGCGCGGCCAGCTGTAGCTATCGCGTCACTCCAGGTTTAACCAGAGCTAAACCACCGCCAATTTTTTAACATGAGAGGTGATAGACTGCAAAGCTGCGCTACAATTCAATTATTACATACCGTACACAATGCTGAATAAAGCACGCGAATAGCATGCCAGCAGTTGAAAAATCTAAGCATTATGCATGCAAGTTGCTGTATTTAACAGGAAAATGAGAGGCTGGGCCCCTCAATATGCTCAGATTTAATTACTTTGAATGACACGTTTTGGACTTAATAAAATATCAAACGACTGAATGTTTGGTACAAAGCACGTCCTGAAATTTCTCGCCGGCTTTCACGGAGAAAGAAATCGTATTTTTGCAGCTGAATCAGCGCTTTCGCTAAACCACAAGCAAAGGGAATACAAATATTAACCCAGGTAGCACCCAAATGTTACAACGTGACTTTTTTCTCCAACGTTAATAAAAGGTTGTTGATGTCCTTTTCTTGTGACGTTTGCGGGACGTTACAAATGACCTTTCCTAACCTTAGTTAAATATTTAATGAACATATCTGCAGCTTTCGCTTAACTTTAAAGGTAACCCTGCATGATAATAATAATAATAATAATTGGTTTTTTGGGAAAGGAAAGGGCGCAGTATCTGTCTCATATATCGTTGGACACCTGAACCGCACCGTAAGGGAAGGGATAAAGGAGGGAGTGAAAGAAGAAAGGAAGAAGAGGTGCCGTAGTGGAGGGCTCCGGAATAATTTCGACCACCTGGGGATCTTTAACGTGCACTGACATCGCACAGCACACGGGCGCCTTGGCGTTTTTCCTCCATAAAAACGCAGCCGCCGCGGTCGGGTTCGAACCCGGGAACTCCGGATCAGTAGCCGAGCGCCCTAACCACTGAGCCACCGCGGCATGACCAGACCGGTCTTTTGCGACCTGCCACAAGTTCAATCGCCACTTTGGTAGGAACAACGACAACGACACGCGCCACAATACACCACAACTACAAGCAACTCACACTGGCATTCTAACAGATAGCACGTATTCAAGCTTATATAATAATTATTTATTGTCGGGTTTAACGTCCCGAAGTGGTAATGGACTATGAGAGACTCCGTAGTGAAGGGCTCCTGGGGTTATTTAACGTGCGCTGCGATCATATAGCCAACCGTGAAGGATGATGTCGATGTGATAGTTGTCAATGGGTAATATGCAAAGCTATCTAATTGAATTTTTGAGCTGTGCATGCAATCTATGGCACTCATCATCTCAGATGTTTAACTGCAAAGTTCTGCTAGTTGAAAAATATCGTTAGTTAACAAACGGTGCGAAAAGTTTTAGAAACAATGGATGAAAATACTGGAAATGCTTTCTACATTGTTATGTTTTAAACACTCTAATATTATTACAATTTGGAACGTTGTTTTATGGTTACGTTTTTAACGTTTGTTCTAAGAAACAAATAAAGGGAGAAAAATTAACTAATCGAACACAGCAGTACCGTAATGATTAGTATTAATGATAAACTAATGTTTACCGTGCAACATACCTGTATAACGTTATTCCTTAGTTTTAACACTAGCCTAACGTTCCAATGCACACCGTAATGTTCGTGAAACTTACACAGCAATTCAATAGCATTAAAAAAAAAACTGGCGCAAAATCGGACAACACACAGCAAGAAAGACAAGCCTTTCTTGCTGTGTGTTGTTCGATTTGGCGCCAGTTTTTTCTGTTTATATGTACCGACTAGCCCCCAAACATGTTCTATTCTGTAACATTATTCTAATTCTTGGTACTGCATGCAAAGATTGCGCTTCGAGAATTCTCGCTATAGATGGACGATAGCAGGGCCAGTCATAAATGTTATACAGGCAGTGGTTACAGCTATAAAGCACCTAAGCCGTCGGTTATGAGCTCGACCTGCCTCATTTTCAGTCGAATCGGCTTTGCTTAAAACGTAGCTCACCTGTCGAATACTCCAGCCTTGACGAATCGCGCGGCACGGGCATACAGACAGAAGTTTCTCCGTGTAGTGTCCGAGATGGCAAACCGATACCCCTTGAAATCCGCATCCCACTCAGGCCAGCGAATGCCCACGCGGAGTAGGGTGTAGTTGTCGGCGATGGAAATTGACAGGCGTCTAAGAAAGACCCCGGCGTAAGCGTGTGATCGGCCCTCGAAACCGAATATCCTGAAGCTCCGGCTTCGCGTCACTGCGTCCGCCAACTCCTCGTAGTCCTCTCTGTTCGGGCTGTCCAGGAAAACCCCCAGCTTTCTTACGCCCATATTCTGAGACAGGGCGTCGAATATCACAGTCCACCTTGTGCTTGGCTCGACGGATTCGTGTAGGCATACGACGTGCAGATCAAGTTCTTCCAGCTGTGACGTCACTCTCAGGTAATTTGCCATGGCTGAAGAGAGGGCAGGGTCTTCACCCGAGAGCCTGATGGCCACCCGGGTCAAGTGACTGCACTCGGGCAGCTGACGCAGGACATCGTTTCTGAAAACCTCGCAGCCTTGCAAGTGCAAATATACTTGCTTAACCGACTTGCACTTGATCAAGCCGGTTCTCTCCATCACGTCGAAATGTCCCAGGGACACCTTCTCCTCCGCACCAGTGGCGGTCAGCACCGAGCATAGGGAAGGTAAGATGTCAGCGGGTGAGAGGCTCCTTTCAATGTGCAGCTTCTTTAGGCTTAGCCTTGAAGACAGCGCCTGGAAGAGCGTCGCCCACCTTGGCAAGCTCCACATCACGAGCGGCAGGGTCAGCTCTTCCAGCGTGCAGTTCTCCCCAAGCGCCTCGAGCCAACTATCGAAGACGGCTTGATGCTCAGGCCCGAGGTGGGACAGCGGTGAGATGAGGTTGAGGCGCAGCAACACGTTATTCTTTCTGAAGATTTTTGCGACGAGAATAACACTTTCTTCGTCCGTGATGAACGAAGTGAGAGTCAGTTTCCTCACTGTTCGATTTTCTGCGATGTCTTCAAGAAGAAACGTTTGCATGCGTTTGCTCCCTATAGGCAGCTGCAGTGTCGTCAACGTGGAACCAATCGTCTGATACCTCGGGGGGCACACATGGTAAGGCCCGCGGACGAGGAAGCCACTGAGAACGAACTCTTTCAAGGTATGGCTTCTTACTACGGCTTCCACTATAGTCTTGCTCTTATTCTCAAAGATAGCGAGACAGCAAAGCCTGAGAGCTACCAAACACGACGAACTGCGAATAAGTGTTTGCAATGCGTCGGCCATCGCCTCGGGAAAGCGGGTGCTCCCCGAGAATTCGAGCTCTTCCAGGCTCGTCAGTCTCTTTACCACAGAGCAGACTTCACTCGTCATGCGATTTGACCACTCCAGCTTCAGGAACTTGAGCCACGAGTTCTTGCGGAGTGCGCTACACAGGCCCACTTCTCGGTAGTCGAAAAACGATTTCGCAGCTTGGAACGATATCACACAGGGGTGCCTCGCAATCAGCCAGTTAATCACCAGCCCGCCCTGAACAAACTCGTAATCGTCAAAGTGCGGGAAAACCTCGTAACTCGGCTCGTAAAGCTTCTCCAGGGAGAGCTTGCCGAAAGTTCCGGGCAGCTCTCGAAGCTCAAACCTTGCCGCGAACAGCAACTCGTTCCACGCGGACAGCTTGGGGACTACGTGGCACATCCGATCCTCCGATGCCGTGCAGGGTGTGCGGAAGTCGACGGTGGCCCCCGTGAAGCAGCCTTTGAGGCTCTCCATTTCCTCCAACAGCCTGGAGGTAGCCCTGGTTACCCTCGTGACGACAGACATCCTTCTGCCTCTTCCCGGTGTCCCGGCGTTCTCCATCGCGTTCTGCGTGGAAATTTTAAGATACGTTGAAACGTTAAGTACATCGAAAGTTTTTTTATTTCAACTGAACACTGGAGCTTACGCGAGCCCGCCCAAACACATTAATTAACTATGAACTACCAAATTATGAAGGAATCAAAAAATTATGAGATCACTGCGGCACCCGCATTAGAGGAATGCGTAAGCAGTGCCGCCTCCTCGCCCCTCTTTGCCTAAAGTAATCAAGTTCCATCATTGCCCCTTCTGAGTTTTCAAACTTGGCGCCACGCTTCGTTTTCAAATTTGGCGCCATGCTTCGCTCCGTCCACACTTTCGGTTTTTCAAATTTGGCGCCACGCTCTAGCTCTGCCCACATCCAGTGTTTTAAAATTTGACGCCACTTTTACTCCGGCCCCTCCCACTTTTTGGAAATTTTCGGTTCTATATAATTACCTGATTTACCCACCTTAACCATTTTGTCACTTGCACATCCTCGTATGATGCTGTATCCGACAATACCATTCTTTTTCCGATATACCGACTACAGTATTTCCCGCTCAATTTAATCCAAACGCCAGAATATTTAATCCGAGTGCCATTCAATTTAATCCAGGTGCCAAAGAAATTAATCCAAGCGCCAAAGCATTTAATCCAAACGCCAGCGAATTCAATCCTCATGCATTCTCACACTGGACCGCTTTTAACTTAAAACGCGGTCTACAAATCACAGAGGCGTTATCGATGAGTTGTTACTGACGAAGCATTAGACACCGAATGAGCATGTAACCATAACAACTTTTTTTTAATCATAACAAATAAGGGCCGGGTATTTATGCCAACCACCACATCAAATAAAGTACAGGGTGAACGCGAAGCGTATTGCAAATATGCATCGGCGGTGTCCTGCAACTCGCAACGATCATCATGTCACACCTTCATTATCCTGATAAGATGAGCGACTCACTCTAAGGTTATGACTAAGATAACCTCTTGTGATCAGCCGATAGTCCACTCACATGACTTCGCATCACTTGCAACCTGACGTCCCACATTCTCAACCAAAGTCATGGGGGGTATGGAACGAAACTTTATGTCGAATGTAATGACGCTATCACTTCGACACACCCTTAGCTAGCCCATTCACTGTGTTCCTACATGACGCTAATAAACTGGACAAAGATGTGCAATTCTTCCCGCCTTATAAAGTCACGTGACTTTCAGCAAGGGGGAGGCACTTTCACGACCCAACAACATTGGTATCGGATTTCCCTGGACAATACGGCTATCCTTTGCACACAGCTATTTCGTTGAGTCCACTCTCCGGTCTCACGCGACTTGCAGTATCATGCATCACATCAAGTTGCTATTGCAATGTTATCGCTATCGCTAACTCTAAACGCTTTCGCTGCGCCATTACAAGCTGTGACGTCACAAGGAGCCTACTTTCATCATGACGGGACGTTATGGCAACCCTGCAGTGGGTTGCAAGTGATGCGAAGTCATGTGAGTGGACTATCGGCTGATCACAGGGAGTTTATCTTAGTCATAACCTTAGAGTGAGTCGCTCATCTTATCAGGATAATAAAGGTGTGACATGATGATCGTTGCGAGTTGCAGGACACCGCCGATGCATATCTGCAATACGCTTCGCGCTCACCCTGTACTTTATTGATGTGGTGGTTGGCATAAATACCCGGTCCTTATTTGTTATGATTAAAAAAAGTTGTTATGATAACTTGCTCATTGGGTGTCTAATGCTTCTTCAGTAACAACTCATCGATAACGCCTCTGGGATTTGTAGACCGCGTTTTAAGTTTAAGCGGTCCAGTGTGAGAATGCATGAGGATTAAATTCGCTGGCGTTTGGATTAAATGCCTTGGCGCTTGGATTAATTTCTTTGGCACCTGGATTAAATTGAGTGGCACTCAGATTAAATATTCTGGCGTTTGGATTAAATTGAGCGAGAAATACTGTAGTTCCTCTGTTATAAAACCTAGATTATCTAGTCCACGCCGAAACCGTCTACATAGCCATACAATCAATCAATCAACTTTATTCAGCATTTTTTGTCCTGAAGAACAGAAAAAAAAAATGCTAGGGTAGGAGCAAAAAGCCACAAACTCAGTAGCTTGACGAGGCTCCCACCCCTAATTGACAAGGCCAACAGACTGTCACGTTAATACATATACACACACACACACACACACACACACACACACACACACACACATATATATATATATATATATATATATATATATATATATATATATATATATATATATATATATATATATATATATATATATATATATATATATATATATATTAGCAGACAAGTTAAAGGAAATGAGGGGCCCGTTTGACAAATTTTATGAAGGGAGCCAACAGTCACCGAAACCAAGGTGCATAGGGGAACGTTAATTTTTTTTTCTAATGTTTTATGCTTATAAGTGGGATAATAATACTTAGATTAATAAATCGCTTAAAGAAAATTACTTATAAAGCAGCAGAAAAAACAACCATGCCGCCGGTGGGATCCGAACCCACGACCTCCGAATATCGCGTCCGGTGCTCTTACCAACTGAGCTACGGCGACGGCTGTCCAATCTGCTGCTCTCGTGGGTATTTATGTTTACTGGGTGTAAGCGAGCCTTGAGAGTGTTCACCAGCGCCACCCTCGACCATAGCGGCGGACGTAGCACGTCCTGTAATACCGCGAGCGTGACGTAGAACGTCATCTAACGGCGAGGGCGGAAACTGTGCGAGAGCCCTCTTATGCTACCTATGGCATCAAGACTGCCAGAACCGAGACCCTCGTTAAGCTATTAGCAGACAAGTTAAAGGAAATGAGGGGCCCGTTTGACAAATTTTATGAAGGGAGCCAACAGTCACCGAAACCAAGGTGCATAGGGGAACGTTAATTTTTTTTTTCTAATGTTTTATGCTTATAAGTGGGATAATAATACTTAGATTAATAAATCGCTTAAAGAAAATTACTTATAAAGCAGCAGAAAAAACAACCATGCCGCCGGTGGGATCCGAACCCACGACCTCCGAATATCGCGTCCGGTGCTCTTACCAACTGAGCTACGGCGACGGCTGTCCAATCTGCTGCTCTCGTGGGTATTTATGTTTACTGGGTGTAAGCGAGCCTTGAGAGTGTTCACCAGCGCCACCCTCGACCATAGCGGCGGACGTAGCACGTCCTGTAATACCGCGAGCGTGACGTAGAACGTCATCTAACGGCGAGGGCGGAAACTGTGCGAGAGCCCTCTTATGCTACCTATGGCATCAAGACTGCCAGAACCGAGACCCTCGTTAAGCTATTAGCAGACAAGTTAAAGGAAATGAGGGGCCCGTTTGACAAATTTTATGAAGGGAGCCAACAGTCACCGAAACCAAGGTGCATAGGGGAACGTTAATTTTTTTTTCTAATGTTTTATGCTTATAAGTGGGATAATAATACTTAGATTAATAAATCGCTTAAAGAAAATTACTTATAAAGCAGCAGAAAAAACAACCATGCCGCCGGTGGGATCCGAACCCACGACCTCCGAATATCGCGTCCGGTGCTCTTACCAACTGAGCTACGGCGACGGCTGTACAATCTGCTGCTCTCGTGGGTATTTATGTTTACTGGGTGTAAGCGAGCCTTGAGAGTGTTCACCAGCGCCACCCTCGACCATAGCGGCGGACGTAGCACGTCCTGTAATACCGCGAGCGTGACGTAGAACGTCATCTAACGGCGAGGGCGGAAACTGTGCGAGAGCCCTCTTATGCTACCTATGGCATCAAGACTGCCAGAACCGAGACCCTCGTTAAGCTATTAGCAGACAAGTTAAAGGAAATGAGGGGCCCGTTTGACAAATTTTATGAAGGGAGCCAACAGTCACCGAAACCAAGGTGCATAGGGGAACGTTAATTTTTTTTTTCTAATGTTTTATGCTTATAAGTGGGATAATAATACTTAGATTAATAAATCGCTTAAAGAAAATTACTTATAAAGCAGCAGAAAAAACAACCATGCCGCCGGTGGGATCCGAACCCACGACCTCCGAATATCGCGTCCGGTGCTCTTACCAACTGAGCTACGGCGACGGCTGTCCAATCTGCTGCTCTCGTGGGTATTTATGTTTACTGGGTGTAAGCGAGCCTTGAGAGTGTTCACCAGCGCCACCCTCGACCATAGCGGCGGACGTAGCACGTCCTGTAATACCGCGAGCGTGACGTAGAACGTCATCTAACGGCGAGGGCGGAAACTGTGCGAGAGCCCTCTTATGCTACCTATGGCATCAAGACTGCCAGAACCGAGACCCTCGTTAAGCTATTAGCAGACAAGTTAAAGGAAATGAGGGGCCCGTTTGACAAATTTTATGAAGGGAGCCAACAGTCACCGAAACCAAGGTGCATAGGGGAACGTTAATTTTTTTTTCTAATGTTTTATGCTTATAAGTGGGATAATAATACTTAGATTAATAAATCGCTTAAAGAAAATTACTTACAAAGCAGCAGAAAAAACAACCATGCCGCCGGTGGGATCCGAACCCACGACCTCCGAATATCGCGTCCGGTGCTCTTACCAACTGAGCTACGGCGACGGCTGTCCAATCTGCTGCTCTCGTGGGTATTTATGTTTACTGGGTGTAAGCGAGCCTTGAGGCTCGCTGTCCAATCTGCTGCTCTCGTGGGTATTTATGTTTACTGGGTGTAAGCGAGCCTCAAGCCTTGAGGCTCGCTTACACCCAGTAAACATAAATACCCACGAGAGCAGCAGATTGGACAGCCGTCGCCGTAGTTCAGTTGGTAAGAGCACCGGACGCGATATTCGGAGGTCGTGGGTTCGGATCCCACCGGCGGCATGGTTGTTTTTTCTGCTGCTTTATAAGTAATTTTCTTTAAGCGATTTATTAATCTAAGTATTATTATCCCACTTATAAGCATAAAACATTAGGAAAAAAAAATTAACGTTCCCCTATGCACCTTGGTTTCGGTGACTGTTGGCTCCCTTCATAAAATTTGTCAAACGGGCCCCTCATTTCCTTTAACTTGTCTGCTAATAGCTTAACGAGGGTCTCGGTTCTGGCAGTCTTGATGCCATAGGTAGCATAAGAGGGCTCTCGCACAGTTTCCGCCCTCGCCGTTAGATGACGTTCTACGTCACGCTCGCGGTATTACAGGACGTGCTACGTCCGCCGCTATGGTCGAGGGTGGCGCTGGTGAACACTCTCAAGGCTCGCTTACACCCAGTAAACATAAATACCCACGAGAGCAGCAGATTGGACAGCCGTCGCCGTAGCTCAGTTGGTAAGAGCACCGGACGCGATATTCGGAGGTCGTGGGTTCGGATCCCACCGGCGGCATGGTTGTTTTTTCTGCTGCTTTATAAGTAATTTTCTTTAAGCGATTTATTAATCTAAGTATTATTATCCCACTTATAAGCATAAAACATTAGAAAAAAAAAATTAACGTTCCCCTATGCACCTTGGTTTCGGTGACTGTTGGCTCCCTTCATAATATATATATATATATATATTATATATATATATATATATATATATATATATATATATATATATATATATATATATATGCAGGACTTAGAACCAGCGAAAAAAAAAGTATGCAATGGAATGTGCAGTAAGACAGGTGCTATATCTGAAATAGTTTTGATGTGAGAAATGAACATGTATCTGTGTTAACTCATCGCAGACTATTTATACATATGAAGATTACAATTCAACGCACAGAAAATGAAAGAAACAATGCTTGTCGCATTAGAAGAAAAATAGCCTCCAAGTTATACCAGGTTCTTGAAGTGGTTCCCCAGATGTGCCGAACCACTTCCCGAAGGGCCGCAAGCTCACAGTGGTTGATGTTATATGTCCTTAAATGAATATGAGAGTCATCTGCCGAGCGAGAATCACCACAGCTGCTGTCGATGCCAGGTATGCACAACTTGCCCAATCGTTCATGTGCATGTACGTACACCCCTGCGCAAAAATGGAAAGATCAAGCGAATTCACAGAACTGCGTGCGGACGGTTTCTTACGCTGCAGTACCTGTTTTCGAGATAAACATACGGTGCCTCACCAAATACAGTATTGTGCGTTTTTATCGTGAATACTTTCAAAAATTTCCCAGCCTCAACCGCTGGCTCATTTGCGGTGAAACTGCACACAGAGCTTGCGTATTATGGTAACTTTTGTATCGTAGCAAGTTTGACAACGGTACTTACCGAGTTGAGCCGTGCACGATGTGAAAACCTAATCGTCTGCGTAGAGATCGGCGAACCAAAGCCCGCAGACGACGTTTTTTTTCACTGAAGGGCGGCTCTGGCGCTATCTCTTTTCGGCAGTTGAAAGCGTTACGACAAGGCCGCCGAGACGAGCGTTGCAAACAATATTCTTTAAAAGGTAAAGCCTCGTCAAATAAGCTGTTCTGATATTTTTTCACGCTCAGTTAGCCGAAAGTGTTGTAAGCGCTTCAGTTGAAGCAGACGAAACGGCTGGAACGGCATATTCAAATGGTCCGCGCTTCTTGCAACGCCCATCTCGGTGGCATTGTCGTAACGCTTTCCACTACCAAAAACAGATGGCGCCACTACCTCCCTTCAGCGAAAAAACGTCGTCTGCGGGTTTTGGTTCGCCGATCTCTACGTAGATGATTACTTTTTCGCATCATGCACGGCTCATCTAAGTAAGTACCGTTGTCGAACTTGCTACGATACAAAAGTTACCATAATACGCAAGCTCTGTGTGCTGTTTCATCGCAAATGAGCGAGCGGTTGAGGCGGGGAAACTTTTGAAAGTCTTCACGATAAAAACGCACAATACTGTATGTTAGACTGTTTCCCCACTTCGACCAGTCACGCCTCTGTACACAAAAAAATCGCAACCACCGCCGTTAGCGCGGCCTCTCCACTTTTGTGCACGACTGTACATACAAGCAAACTCAAAGTACGCGCCAAAACTGCTCCGCAAAAGCGAAACTTCTTTCAGTGACAACAAACTATATGCAAACAAAACAAAATATTTAGGTAATGCATATTGTGTTTTAACCAATATATTATTATATCTGGCTAAAGTTTGTGCTTTAACTAAAGAAATTATTTGTTTGTGCCGTATTTTCGTATAAGCTTGGTGTCACATGTTTCGACTCCCAACATTGTGCGTGGTCTGGCGTTTGCTTTCAGCTGATCGAAGTTTCGGAGGTACTTGTCCCGATTGCGTGTATTTATTCTCCTTTGTGTCAGCTACTTCGCTTTTTGGCTATTGGAGCTGCTTGCCTTGAGTCGGAGGTAACTACCCACTTTGTTTACTTGTTAGTTAACGGAAACTTTCCTATTCATCCACCTACTTGCTCTCTCGTGCACTTAAGCCTATGGTCCCGCTTTAGGCTCTTAGTTTTAAACACTGCATGTGAGAAAGCTGTTTTTCTTTTCGATCACTGCAAGTGTATATGACGTTTCGAGAAAAATTGTTTACTGGGTGCTGCTGCGTTCAACTGTCGTTGGAGAGCTCTTCTGGGCCTTAAACGCGGAATCATACACAGTCCCCTACTGACAGCTGGCTGTTGCGGCTCGCTGAAGCGCGGAGGCGCAGTTAGGTTGCAGTTTCCCCCGCTCCCTGCCTTAGCTCACAAAGGAGGTGGCATTGCCTTGAAAGCAGAAATCGTTGCCCCAGTTTCTGCGTCTCGGCAGTTCGAAGGGAGGGCGGTTACGTAAGAGGTGGCGCTTTTACGCGCGTATGATCGTTGTTCTCACAGCGGCTGCTGCTTGCTTGTTTTGCCTTTGCTTGCGCTGACATTCGATAAAACTTTGATCTTCGTTGTATATTTGGCTGGCGGTTCGTGACGTTACCTGGCGGTTCGAGACTGGGCGAATTCCCTCGTCCGTTTTAAGTTTGCCGAGGGGAGTTTCGAACCTAGAGCTGTCAAAGTGATTAAAACCTCTGCCACATTGTGCCAAATTGTAGGCTGAAATAGCGCGGTTGCCAACACTGCTGGTTCTCTGTGGTACACCCTGTATGTCCCTGCAATTCATTGATATTTTATGCAAATGCGCCGATAAAAGCGGCCCCAGCTGTGGGCGTGTTGTTCAGGCGTCAATCATCCTTTCTTTCCGTACACATGCCTCTGCGCTGGCCCGACCGTCTGGCTGATAGGGCAACCATTCCTGGGGGTCATCGCTATCTTTTGGCATTCGCGACTGCTGTACGCTCTCAGCAGTCTCAGCCGACGGCTTGTGTCTGGGCATTTCCACACTGAAGGTTATGTGAGCTGCGCGTACCCGGAATCGTCGCGGCAATGCTTCGCGCGTCATTTCACCCACATTTTTGCTGCGATTGTGGAGACGGATCATGTTCAGACATAGGTAGTGCTACCCTTAACAATAAACGTGCCGGTAATTGATCTCCCTGTTCCCCAAAGTCACATGTGGGTTCGTATCTTCTATCATCATCCCAGAAAGCCAGTGTTATTTAAAAACATCATAGGTAGCTGCGTGTGGGTTCAAGACAAATGAAATCCACTGTCTGAAGCCGTACAGTACAACATGACAAAGTGCACAGCTCTCAGTGATGCTTCCCAGTAACACAGCCCACCATCTCTGGCTGCACAGTAAGTCTTCACAATTATGTTGAGAGGATAGATAGAGTATTAAGGATTACTGCACATATCCCGCCATTTCATAGTTCATTCACAGTGGGGACGAAGGTCGTCAAATCTTGCGTGGTGCTGGCGCATAGGCAGAGTTGGTGCAGTTTCGATACAGGGAGCTAGGTTTTTCTCATGGGAGACGTCTTGTAACACAAGGAAGACACGAAAATGGCCAAAGTGATGGGAAGTGGTGTTCCATGAGCTCCTGTGCGAAACCACTATTCACATAAGCCATTAGTTAAGTGCGTGTGATTCGATTTCTTTACTCTACTAATTCAAAGGCCATAATGTTCAGGTTTCTCAGTCTAGCTCAGTTGCCAACACCTGAATATTATTTTGGGGAGGGGAAAAAGCTTTCACACTCCTAAAAGCTGTTGCGCATGCAAATTTTTGTTCGATATGAGCAAACCATATTTTGTGCAATCAAGAAAACGCTTTCATCTTGAAATCTGTCTGCCGATTTTGTTGTCTAGAACTTGCACATGATTGGCTGAGTTGATATTGTCATTAAATTCTCATTGCATTTGATCAGACTGTTCTCTTGGTACTTGTGTTAATGATAGGTTTCTGCATTTCACCACCCATTGTGGAGAGTTATTTGCAGAAAGGCTTGTAGCTGAGACAGTGTAAATGGTGGCTTTTCTTTCTTATGACACGTCTTGAAAGCACTTTGCCATTGTTTTTTGGTCTCTCAAACGTAAGGGAGGTGCTTGTGTGCTATGCCGTTCTTCAATGCCACATTGTTTTGGTGCGTTTGCTTTCCTTAAGAGTGTTCTTTGTTCACCGCTGTATGTATTGGCCTTATCATTTTGTTTGCTGCACAGGGCCAGTTGTCTTGTGTGTTCTTTGCACTCCATGAGAATGATAACACGACACCGGAGGCAACTTCATTCAGTTTTTGTTCGTGTTAAAAAATTTATTCTTTGGCCCTTTGTGGCTATGTTGATGTTTGTTGTGCAGCAAAAGACATTTATTGTTGCGGAAGTTTGACTTATAATTGAAACATTTTTTTTCCACACCACTCTGTTGAAACTCATGAGTTCGATGATGAAAATGGACTCCATGCTCACTGGCTTGAAGTGAATGGTGGTGTTTAGTCTCAGAGATCTGCCTAGCCTCAGTGGCCCTTTAACAAAGCATTATTATCACATGCTGCTGGTTATACAGAATCTAGGACTGTTTACAATGGTGTGAGCATGTTATCCGGAAGCTTCCTTTAAACCAAACGCATTTGCCAGCCATGGCCAGTCTTATCTTGACTACAGCAACCATTCATGTTGCTATAGCTGCCACTGAGTGATAAAGGAAAAGAGAATACACATCATATGAGAAATGCATGTGCACTGGGCGGAAGAACAATAGGACATTCTTCCTTGATACTCCCTATTCTCATACTTACTGTACAATACTTTGATTACAAGGATCTTACTCGTGCCTCCATTCAACACTTCCTTGTCACCGTTAGCACAAGTTCGGCCTTATAAACAGTTTGCTTTCAAGCCTTTGTTATCCTGCGGTGCTACCTATTGTCGCCACTACAGGACAGTGTTTTCCTCGTACAGGACCATCAGAGGGAAAACGTGACATTGTGCTTGCTATTCACTATTGTATTGAAAAGGAACGCGTGCCGATTGCAACCCCATTGAGGCTTACTGCATTCGTTCGTATTCTGTGCATGTCTATATGTTTACGGTCTTGAGCTAGCTGTGAGATTTGCTGAACACAAAATGGTTTAAGCATAAAAAAAGCCATGCTATCATGGTGAGCTGTGTCTACGGGTAAACAGAAATACATGGGCTGGCATTTAATTGCTCTGCATTTGCATGTAAGGTCTTATAGTTGTAGGTAAGATTTTTGGGTTTTAAGAAGTTTCTGCTTTTCATATTTTGCAATTCCACTTGATGTTGTGTGGTTGGTTCACAAAGATCGTCTGGATAGTTCTGGAGCAGGCATAATGGAGGCTGAGAGGAAATTTTACACATTTTTGTAGCAGCACCTAGGTTTAATTGAATTGCCAGCTACCAATTGGGGGTTTTTACTCATTCTTTTTAGCCTCGTGGTTGCTTCTGTTTCCAACCTTTACTAGAGTAAATTTCTTGCATTATGTAGTTTTTTGTTGGCATGAGTGCAAAAAGTGGAAGACTTAGCCTGAAAGCAAAATGAGTCTCTTTTCTTGTGGTGCATTAGTGCTTCAGGAACCCCCCCCCCCCCCCTCTTTTTTTTATATATGTTAGAACAGCTTTCGCTTTATTTGCGTGATGCTGTCTAATATGCCAATGCACTGCGGATGGCTGCAATTCTTTCTTAATGCAGAGGGTATGTCATTTCCATGCGACTAAAAGTTCATTTTACCCGTCTGTGGCAGTGGTTGCCAGCCCCCTTCCTGACTTGAAGCAGTTAGTTGTGGGCCAGCAATGACGTCATCACTGACCTGAACACTGTGCTGTGCGCCTGTGGTCACACGACTCAGCCAAGATGACGGACGACATGCTGGGCAGTGATATGCCCAGCACCACTTCCAGCTACTTCAATGTCACATCACCATCACCCACCCCGGCTGTGCTGGAGCCAGAGTACTTTTGCAAGTGGGTCCTCTACCACGAGATCCCAGGCTCTCAGTAAGTGAGCAACTCTCCTTGCTCAAGGCGGCTCTCGCAAGCTCCCTGTGTGAATAGCTGCTGAGCGTATTGTTCTGGCACAGCGCTTCCTTGTCTTCTTCAGAGGCCTTCCGGTGTTGAAGACGTGCTGCACTGAACCTAATTTCATGGGGCATAGGTATTCCAAATGATGCCATATTACATAGCCATTCTGAATGTGCCAGAGAAAAGTGCTGCCTAGGAGGACTTTAATTACAGTCTTTCTTGGTTTGAATTTCAAATCTAAAACTTTCATTAGCAGTATAATGAAGACTGGCGGAGTGATTAGTAGCTGGGACCTTTCAAATTAGGTTAATAATTTAATTATTAACATTTCATGCATGCACTCCACTGTTCTTTCATAGGCCCCGCAGGATATGCCTAAAGATACCAAATGTTTCAGAGCCATTGTTTTTTGCAAGTTATGGAATGAAAAATAATATCTCTTTTCACAAACTTGAAAACTGTGAAAGCACGAGGACAGAGGTGGCTTTCAAATCTATGCTTTCAAGTTTGTCATTGATATGTAAGCCCAGGTATTACCATGTGTTTTTAACTTTGGTTTTCTGGGGTTTTTTTAGTAAAGTGCAGATCCCCAAGGTCGTTGTTGTTCGCAAGGGTGTTACTTTGACTGATGTATTCGGTTATAGGCTGGTTTTGGTTCTGCCAGGAGAGTCGAAGGATTTAAAAGCTATGCGTCTTAAAATAAATTTTTAGTGAAACATTTAATGTTGGCTGGTTGTCAGTATGGCTTTAGGCAAAAGAAGACTACAGAAGTGGCATTATCAAGGAAAAAGAGATAATTATCAGTACTATTGAAGAATAACTGTTTTTTTTTTTTTTTCAGAATTTGTGTAGATTCCTCTAAAGCATTGTAACCAACTGTAATTTGCTACTTCATAACTTAGCTGTTGTGGAAGTAGAGAAATCGGTCTGTTTGACAGAATGATATCTGAAACACTACATGCATATGGTAGTAAATAATCGCAGGTCATTTACCTCACAACCTCTCTTGTTTGGAGTGGACAGGGCAACATTTGCCTCCCAGGCACTTCATGGCTCTTTCCAGGCGTTTATAAAATTTTTTATTAACATAGGTGGAAGTTAATTTGTTAAATATATGGGCCAGTAGCCTCACAAAAGTGCCTTAAATTAAATGACAAGCAGACAGTTGTTGCAATTTTCCACCCAAATTACAAAGTGATTTGAAGAAAATTTTATCAGAGGCTTTTAGCAGTGAACGGTAAATGCTTTTTGTGCTCACCACAACCCTAGTTAGGGCAGGCATGCAGATAATATAAGTAGTCAAAAGAGCCGAATTATAACCTTATCTTGTGTCACCGTGTACATTCTGTGTCAACACAGTTGGAAATACTCATCTGTAATGGATATTTACTGCCAGTAATTAGTTACCATGTGAGGTGCAACAAGAAAGCAAAATTTATGTAAGAAATATACAGTTAGGTTAATCACAAATCTACCATGGCAAATTTTTATGGACGTCCACTAAAAATTTTGGTATTCTAAAGATTGGTGCCTTGTGTCCAGTCAGATTTTATGCAGTTATAAGAATACAGCCCCCCCAAAAAAACTTACTTTATCAGCTTTAAAATTTGTAATTTCCTCATATACAGTGTGCAATTCTTGCATGCACAGTATCACATACCTTGGTCTCTGCCTTCTTGGCACACCCTGTACTGCAATCATTCTCTTATCACATTATGAAATAACTTAACACACTTGTAAAAATGATGCAAGTATCGAAAGGGCATCATTCAATCAGTGTCTGTCCTCTGCATTCTCTCTTCTCTCTGCCCCCATATACCTCCCCACCCTTTTTCCTCTGTGCGCCCACTGCAGTGGCTTAGTGTCTATGGTGTTCAGCTACTGATCCCAAGTTTTTTGAGGAGAGGAAAGGGCACAGTAACTTGCGCTTCTCAACACTTGAAAGAAAGGGTAGAAGAAGGAAGAGAGAAAGAGGCTCAAAAATAATTTCGACCACGCGGGATCTTTAGTGTGCTCCGGCATCACACAGTACATGGGCACCTATTGCGTTTAGTTTCCTTCGAAACGCGGCCGCTGCAGCTGGCTATGAGCCGAGGTTCTTTGGCTCAGTAGCCGAGTGTCCTAACTACTGAGCCACTGTGGTGGGTGGAATTGCATCCTGGCCTTAATGACAGCATTTCGATAGAGGCTGAATGGAAAAACGCCTGTATGTGACGTGATGTCAGTGCATTCTAAACAACCCCCGGTGGTCTAAATTACTTTGAAGTCGAAGTGGAAGACTTCAAAGCCCATGTGCCCTCATAGCCCATGTGCAGTTTTGGGGCATGAAACTTACCATACAGTACCAGTCTCACTGACTCACCCACATGACCAATGGCTCAAAAACTATCAATCACTGACCTGCCCAATAACCCACTGACTTACCCTCTCACCCACTGACTCATTCATTTAATGAATAAATGAATAAATCAGTCAGCCAGTCAGTTAATCTTACAATGAGTCGATCATTTCATCAATGCATAATTTAATAAATCGATCAGTAACTGCTAATAAACGGTCAGCAAAGAAATTAAACCCCACATGCCGTATCATCCCTTTCCCCCAGAGCGAGGTAGCCGACCAGTGCCTTCCCTTGGTTTAACTTCCCACCACCTCTCCCCCTCCTCTCCAGTTGAATCAGCTTGAAAGGTTGAGGTTCAGAGCTGCTGCATGTATTCTTTGAGTGGTTCAAGTGACAGATGTGAGGAGGTACTCACCTCAGCCCACGTCAGCATACTCTGCTGTGCAGTGCTGGAAGCCTGTGCATTTACCACTTAGCATGGGACATGCTTTAATTTCTTGGCAGCTGTGTGAGAACGCAATGGGAGCAGGGCTTAATGGGATGTTCTTCATTCATATTGCAGCGTCCGCATGTGGGATCTGAGCATCCTGGTGCCCAATGTGCTGTTCCTGCTGTTTATGGCGCTCCGCTTCAACCGGGCGCGACTCAAACTTCGTGCCACCAGCAGTCCCATCTTCTCCACGTTCTACATCCTTGTGAGTCTTCCCTGTTGTCAAGCAACACTGTTCTGGGCACTGAGAAGTGGAACTAGGACAACTGGAAGGTGTTCCGACAGCACGGTTGTCCTTTTTCTTTTAAATTTTCCTCTGGTTTAGTAATGCTGCTGTCATGTTTTTTGTGAGATGTTTTTTCATACACAACTGCTTTGCTAGTGTTCAGAACGTGTTCGGAAAACTCCCGAGGGTGGAAATGGAAAAGATTGCCTCTCTACCTTTCTTTTGCTAGCTTTCCTGTGTAGCCAGGTGGATGCTAGTGAGTAATTGCTCCCTTGATTGAACTCCATTGCTCTGTCTACTGTTTTGGTGCCTATCTTCTTTCTTTGAGAGAGAGAACAAAAAGGGGGCCTGCTATACTGTTTGAGCTGTTGGATAAATGTGGCTATAGATGGTGCCGCAGGTAATAATGATAATAATCTTCATTTGCACTCAAGCATGGTCGTGGGAGGCGCGCGCGACAGACAGAAAGGCAGTTGCTCAGAGCTCGAAGGCTTATGCATTTGCCACCAAGCAACACAGGTGATCCGTAGCTAGCAGGGGTTTCACTGGCACCAAAGAAATGAAATTGAATAAATCACACGTGCAACCTGTATACATTTCTTACTGTGTAAATAGTTTGTGTATATTACCTGTCTTCCATCCTCTCTTCTTTTCCCCTCACCTCTTTCATTTCATTTCTCTGTTCTGCCTGCTATCCTTTATTTCCACTACTCGCTGCGGTGGCTCAGTAGTTACGGCGCTCAGCTGCTAACCCAAAGGACGCGGGTTCGATCCCGGCTGCGGCGGCGGAATTTTTATGAATGCGAAATTCTAGAGGCCCGTGTGCTGTGCGATGTCAGTGCACGTTAAAGAACTGTGCTGTGCGATGTCAGTGCACGTTAAAGAACCCCAGGTGGTCGAAATTTCCGTAGCCCTTCATTACAGCGTCCCTCATAGCCTGAGTCGCTTTGGGACGTTAAACCCACATAAACGAAACCAAACCGAACCAAACCTAATAAACCAAACCTTTATTTCCACTGCCCCAGCTCAGGTGCTTCAGTATCGATGGCAGATGCCGGGGCTAGCAAAAATCTTCTCCTTATTTTTTATTATTATTTTAATAAACTACTACTACTAAAAATGCCAAGACGAAATGCAGCTGCTGAGCGACATTTCAAACTGGAAGGGACAGGCAAAAGTGCTTGGATGGGGTCCTGCCGTTCGGGAAACTTGTGCTGTGGCATAATTCCACTTTGTAAACATTTCACCTCCTGGTTTGTCCCATGGTTTTCTAAGTGCTAAGTTTGGCTGAACAGCGACTCAGAATCTAACCTGAAGCATACAGCATACGGAGGAAAGGACATTTGGGTAAGTTGGTTATGTTTCATTTTCAACGAAAAGGCAGTGCAGAAAGAAAGACAGATGGGTATAAGGTGAAGACAAGACAAGCGCATACTCTCAGCTGAGATTTTATTGGAAAGGGCAGAGGTCACATAGTCGGTATGTATATCGAACTTGAAGGGGATCAGTTCGATACATTGATAATTCAATATATAAAACTCAGCAATGAATATGATAACTTGCAACCTAGGAGTAACAGTATGGTGCATCAACGCTGGGGACACGCGTTTTGCAACGACGCGCCACCTGCTAGCTTACCGGCAGCGCACTGCTTGCTGCGTGTGACTAGGCCTAGCATGCTTTTCATCATAGCTGCCGCAGATGGTGCTTTGTAATTAGGGACTGGCTAGCATAAGCGGCCTAATCATGTTACCAGTGCACTGTAAACGCAAAAATTTTTCATTAAGACTAAGATAACAGTTGGGTTTTCTTAACGCCGTTAGCAGCAGGGCGAACGACGCAAAACGAGCGAAGAAGGCCTGGTGAGAGCCGCCGGTAGCCTTTGGTCAGCTAAGTTAGTTTCACCACGTGTCCAGTGTTGTACCTAATGCTGGCTTCTCCGCATGGTAGCGGTGTCGGATGGAAAATGGCATCGCCGGACTGAAAGCTACAGCCAATCACATGCGTCTCTCACATCATGCAGTTTTAAGGAGTCTTGACCTGGTTAGCGCAGCCAGTAGGTGCCCAAAACTGTGCCTGATACTGCTATGTTTACGCGGTCAGTAGTACTGTACTTTTGCATGGGATTCTCAAGGGGATCCCGTGACTGTTCGATATAAGCAAAAATTCGATATACCCAGGCTCGATATATCAGGAATGACTGTACAGCCTAACAGCAGAGACTAAAACAGCAAGAAAAAAAGAAAAACAGAAAGCGTAAACTTTCCAATACACAGGCACACACAAGTGTTAAAAACAGAGACTAAACCACAAGATATATCGCGAAAGCGTGTCATATCGTGGTGAACGGCACAAAGTGTATCATCCAGCCCGCACTTACTCTCACATAACAAGAAATTGCATTTTAGATATTTGGCATGAAAACTCCACGGTTTCAGTTTTCTTTTTTTTTTCTTGTTGTTTTCATCTCTGCTGCTAGCCTGTGTAATCTCCGCTCTTTCCAATAAAATCTTAGAGTTGGCGCTTGTCCTGGCTTCACCTTAGACTCGTACGTCATTCCTTTTGCGCTGTTTTTTAGCTTGCACAGTCATGCAAAAATATTTCATCACACCTGCTTTTTGGCCATGATTGTTTGCTCTAGCCGTTTCCTTGTTGTCACTTGGCTACTGTTTATGATGCAGTAAAATTCTCTGGAATACGGTCATTTTGCTGCACCAATTGAAGTGCTTGCAATTTGTTGCAGGTGTCCCTGAATGCCGTGATGAGTGTCATCCGATGTGTTGTGTCCATGACAGTCAATGCAGCTGCTCCTGCCGGCGGAATAGCTGACAAGGTGAGCTCAAGGGGGCAACATGTCTCTGGTTTCATTTCTATTCCAGCCTAAAGGGCAGCTGCAGACATTTTTGAATTTTACGAGCTTAAGGAGTGGAATGTGTGAAACTTGCTGATGCCAGATTCTTTTGGGCTAGCATTTGAAATGGTGACTTAGCGTGAAAACCCACATATAATACGGACCCGCATATAATACGAGGTGTAATTCGGGGATATCATAAATGGGAAAAAAAAAGGTTTTCATCCACGTATAATGCAAGTAAGGAAAGGCAGTCAGCTTGAAGATGTTCCGGAAGTGTCTTATGCCGAACGCCCTTTGATTATTTTTGTACGCCGGCACGCCGGATACGACGCATGTAGCGCGAGCGGGAGGTACAGAACCACCTCACTCTCTTGCACCAGTAACACTTGCTTTGAAGGAAGAAAACCAACGCCACTGAAGGCAAAGCGACTCACGGCAGGCTGTGGTTGATGGCAGCGGAAATTTAATACCTTACCTACCATAAGGTGTCACACCGGGCTTCTCCGCACTCCTGTAGTGCTGTAAAAAGAAGCCTGAGGTTTAATCGTTGACTACGTCAGCATTTTAAATGCCAGCACAAAGTTTGGCATGCTTTACCTGCAGCCGATATTAGATTCAAATCCTTCAATGTCGTGGTATTCTCAAAAAATGACGCAGTTGCCCTTTAATAATGCTTGGTGTAGATGAGAGCGACACAACATTATTGCCATCAGGTTAGTAACCTGCTACCAGTTCATTTTTTGTCACAAAAAGTGAGATATAAGTAGAAGCCTGTTTTTTTTCTCTTTCTGCAGTCCTTTTTTTATTTTTGTGCTGTGTGTTGAGTAGAATAATGCCATCATTCAAGAAAGAAACGTAAGTAGTGTAATGGGGCAGTGATGGGTTTGTTTCGTGAGTATAGTGAAGATCTGGCAGTACCCAAAATCAAGAGGGCACAAGTAAATCACGGCATTTTCGGCTGTTGTATGAAATGGTTTTCTTTGACAGTGGAGATCAATGTAGTTCAGGGTGGGTGTTGGCTCTTGACCTCCGCTTGTTGTGCGTACATCCGTTGTCAGAAGTTTGTAAAATGACTGGCACAGAAATTTAGCTTCTTTCATGCGGCCACCCCAGTTTGCACTCTTTAGAATTGGGCGGCATACAGCTGTGTGCAAAGACTGGGATGCAGCCAAGTATTTTTTTATTGTTTTTTGCTGATATATTTTTCTGGAAACTTTTGACTGTGGATGTAAACGTCTGGTGGTACGGATGGGCTGGGACATTGTTTTTTGTTGTTTTGGGGATGCATGCGCAGGACTAATACTAAGGTGGGACTGAGAAAAAAGAATTGGGGAAAAAAATCTCTCGGCCCGTGCCACTAAGTATAACGGGCTTTAATCCAGTACAAAGTAGACAAATAACAAATAATAATAAAAAGAATTTCGCATAACAGAAAAGGAGAAAAATAAAGGAAAATAATTGTACCGTTAAACGGCTGTTAAGGAGAGTTATTGTATGATGAAGGTGAAGAATGATTTCTTTTAGCTGAAATGGCTTAGCTAATGAAAATTAGGCGATATATTTGTCACCAGTAGCGATAAGGGGCAGCAGCTTCGCGCCTGGGACGTCAACTTGCCGCGTGCATTGCCTTTGCAGGTCCTATGGGTGGCTGTGCGCTTCTTCCTCCTCTCCACCGAGATGAGTGTGCTCATCTTTGGCCTCGCCTTTGGTGCGTACGTTAAGCCGGTCTCGCAGGAAGGGCTGCCAGACTCTGGGATGGTTTGGCTCACGGCCCCCTTTCCCTTTGTCCAGGCCACCTTGATAGCCGCACTAGCATCCAGAGGGTCCTCATGGTGACTTCGTTTGTGGCCCTGCTCTACTCGGGCACGCAGGTGGGGGTTGTCTTCCACTTTTCCTGTGTGTTGTTTCTGCACTGATTGTTGGTTGAAATATTTTTCTTGCACTTAAGATAACAATATTCTTAATACATTCTCGCAATAATATTTATGAATAGCTCAATATAGCCAATATTTTGTAATATCCGTGTTTGTTGTATCGAGGTTTGACTGTATTCACGTGCAGCTTTTTCAGTACACATTGAAGGGTGCACATTGAGTTCACAGCTGGTATGGGGAAAATGTCGCGGCTGGCAGCATGCTGAAAATAGTGTGTCAAGTATAAAATGATGATAATGGCAGCCAGATGAACGATGTGTAAGCACTCGTCTAGGATGATTTGATAACCGGACCTGTTACACCCTGATTAAAAGGAGGCTTCTATCCTGCTTTCAAGGGCGTCCTTGAGTTGGTGCTACCGGACCACAAATTCTATGTTGCTGGCAGCAACTTCCAGCTCTTTGGGCATGGCGGCATGCTGTTCTGGTTCATCAGCTCAGTCCTGTTTGCAGTGGTGAGTGGCAGCCCCCATATTTTGGAATTTTTTTGTCTTTTGGTGTGGAGCAATGAAATTTGGCATACTTATCGGAAAGTCCACTGAATGCTTAAGTACAAAACTTTACTGAAATATCCTGAAGTCGTTTTGTCATTACAAATTTTTATATGCTTCGTTGCTATACCAAAGTTGCAGAAAGCCTGGCGTGACAACACAACATGGCTGGAGCCTGCAGTAACTCTTTAAGCTTTACCCGAGAAAAAATGTTTGATGCAGTGACATTCTTCAATTATTTTTAGCAGCCTGATTTTTTTCTGCACAGAATCTCACTTCCATGCTTGCATAATGCACTCATTATTGTCGTGTCAAATAGTGACCGAGTGAAAAAGGTAAGTAATTCAGATGCATGGGAATTTCACTGCATAAAGAATTTTTTAGGGATTGCAATACAGCAAACCCTATGAAAATCTGTGAAGCCATTGTCATGCTATGCTTTCTGCAAGCAGGGTAGTCAGGTCAAAAAACACTTTTAAAAAAACTGGCTTTTTTGCAGAAATTTCAGCCAGTTTTTTGCTACCTGTGGTCACACAAAAACATATTTTAAAGTCACTTCTGGGCTATTTTGGGGGAAAAATTTTGGGGGTATTAGACCTTATAGATACCATATATGGCATTTTCTAAAATCCGATTTTTTTTTTCTCGATATTTTCGCTATTTGATCCCCGCGCCACCCCTTGAGCTACAAGATGCGTTTTTCAACTCATGAGCCGCTTGCCCATTCAAGTTGGTTGGCTAGGTCATTGCCCTTTGATAGCATTGCTGGGCTTTACAGGACCAGCCGTTACAGAGACGCCATTATTAATTAGAGGGCAGGAGGCTGTTCTGCCATGAAAGATACCCTGCTCATGTGGAGCGATTGCTGTGTTACCAGTGTCGTGAAGAAAGCATTAGTTTGATAAAATTCAGCTCAGGGTGGAATACAAGAAGGCAAACAATTAATTACACCTTTGGGGCCAGAGGCATTAGCAAGGGGTGCTAATGAAGGGGTGCTCTCTGTTGCGATGCCCTTGAGTCACATAAGGATGTGAAACCCAGTGCTTGCCCTGCAGCCCGGCTGATGGAACTTAAGAGGGCTGACCAACTACAAGCCAACTCAGATTTGAACTTTTTCTGTCGATAGATGGCAGCACTTAAATACCACAAAAAGAAAGTAACTTCTATTTCCCCTCCAGGTGTCTAAATTCAACTGTGACACGAATGTATTCTTTCTTCCGCGAACAAAAAGTAGGGCCGAGACCTTTCTGTGTATATGCTGTCAAAGCTGGGAGACAGAAGCACAAAAGAATTAACCCCTCTCAAGGGGTGGGGGTCACAGAATGGACCTTTTTCCAGTAACCCACCATTCTATCAGCCTTCAGGCAGCAAAGTATGCTTTCCAGTTCAGGTCCCCTGAGCTCCCTTGCATCTTTTCTGCGAAAATTCATTTACAGTGGTAGGGTGGGGTATATATAGGCCATAGTTAAGAGCAGTGCTGATAGCGCCTAGCCAGAGCAGATAAGTGACTCATCTTTTGACACATCTTGGGCACACCTCCCCTTCCGCACTTCATATCTTCACTTCAATCCGGGACGAAGCTGACCGCGTTTTCTCGCTTGGGGCCTGTGCGTATTCCGCCGGCTATTCTGTATTCTGCGTGTTCTACCGTCGCCACACGGAATAAAAGCCTGGTGACCGTGTATGAGTGTGGGCGCCGATACGACGATGCGGCCTCAGTGAAAAGCTTATGTGTGCTTCCAGTGTTTATTTTGCACTGTCTTTGCTTTTGTTGACCGTACTTTTCCTTAAAGCATTCGACCTATGCTTGTTTGAGAGAGAAGTAATGCTGAAACTGTTGTACTGCTTGTTTGTTCGAATTCAAAACTGTTGGCGAGCGGGTATATCACTTTGTTACACGAGATGCGATCAGCGTTATCTTCAAGGATTGCAACCAGGCGCAACTATTTCAAAATTATTCTGGGTTGTTGTAGTTGCTTTCAGCGCCTTGTCTCGAAGGTTCCTCTTCGATGACCACCGAGCACGTTTGTTGCTATCGGCGTCGTCAAATTCTTCACTTTATATATGGGCAATAGTCACTTCAGCAACGACTTTGTTCCACGTTAATGTGCTCCTCTGTTTTTTCACATCATTGTCACTACCTCCTGACAATATTCAACTAAATTTCTGCTTAAATACTTCGTTTCACGTCTTCTTCACTGCCTATAATTTCACAACAGAACAAATCAAAGTTGGGTAAAAGGGTAAGATATGTGGTTTGCAAAATCACTCAGATCGTACTGTTGCTATTCGCGGTAGCTTTGAACGCAAATTTCGTCATTGCACAAGCGACTTCCTACTGTTCTGGACAAAGTTGCTATTAGTGGTTTATGTTTAAAAATAATAAAAATTGCGATTTAATAGAAAAAAGGATGGGCGCTGACCACACCAACTGCGTGTGCTCTTTTTGTACATAAAAACGGCGGCACACCTGAATTGTCCTGACGTCACGGGTTTGCAAGCGAAAATCCTATACCTACTATGGTTTCCGGGAAAGTCTTATTATGCGCCCTGCTTCGCTAGATTTTTTTTTTGTATTGCTCTGTATTTATATAGCGCCCTTCAGAATGCTTTTCTGATTGAAATATGCGACTTTCGGCAGCGCAGTGCAGAAGGTGCGACTAGGTGTGACGCATACCGAGGCAGCTCTAATTGGGAGAAGAAAATGGTAGGAAACGCTTAACACATGCGAATTCAGTTCAGAAGCAAAACTGGATGATTTTGCCAGCCAGGCCATGGACCTTTGACATCATTTACACCACGGAGATGTCTGTTCTAGAGTAGGGGGCTTGAAAACCCGCGAGCTCCTTTCTGCAGACAGGGTGCACCCATGTTTACTCGCGTACAGTGGACAGCACCTGCACTGATAATGTGAACATTTTGACAGAGATATGCCTGGTCATTGAGAAAATTAGAGAGAAAAGAGTGACACGCGACCAAAGATTTATTAGAGAACCGATGTTTTGATGCCAATCCGACTTATTCTGGTTTTACTAGTTTGGAGCGAGAGGCGAATGTTGGCTTCGACCGGTTTTCATGACGTCACAGTTGCAGTGCAGCAGAGGCTCAGCAGGAAAAGGAAGGAGACGGTCCTTTCTTCCCTTGATGTGGGCTGTTGCACTGACATACGTAGTTGTCCGTTAGTATAGCGTGGAATCGCAGGTGATTGGCAAGTGCCTCAGTGAAAGGGGGTTAACCGCTACGTCATGACAATCAGTCTACGCCATTGGCCCTGTTTACATGAACCCGATAGCATCGGGTCGATTCAGGGCTCGGGCTGAGCAATGTCAGTCCAACTCGAGCAGTGCGTGCTTACATGAACTCGATTTTAGCGAGTCGAGGCCGGTTCAACTGTAGCGACACCAAGCGTCGAGCGAGCAAGCAGTGGTAACCTCCAAGATTGAGGCTGTATCGGAGGCGCGACGGCGCACGTGAAAAGCAAGTTCGCATTTATCTTCTCCCCTTCCACTAACCCTACTTTTTGAATCGACAGCGTTTACAAGCACATCGGGTCAGGGTCGAGTTGAGTCAACCTACCCCTTGCGGCAGAGTTGACTGCATGGACCCGACCCGACTCGGCTACATGAACCCAGCACCGGTTTTTGGCAGGATAACTCAATAACCAGGCCGTGTTGGGTCCATGTAAACGCCGCTACTGGCTCGAGGGCCTCCTATGAGGAGTATTTGTAGCTGTGTTCTCGACTTGTATGGTCACCTGGGTCACTGCGCCCCTGGGCTGTGGAACGAACAATCCTGTTCTCCCACACTGTCCTGAATAGGGAGCCCCCTTCCTGTGTTTTGGCACTAACAATGCCTTATTGTGTGGCTACCCAGAGAGGAGAGGGGGGAACTTTTTGGTGTGGCCTTTCGTCCCACTTTATTTTTGCACCACAAGCTCAAGCAAAAAATAAAAGCAGAAATCCTTTCGGAATACAGCCCAAGCAAGAAAAAAAAGAAATAAAGCTGAAGTCCATCCAAGTTTTAAGTAAAAACCTATGCGCATGAACACAGACAACCAAGAGGTTGGCGGTAGAGTTCGACAAAATATTCTGATGACAGATGGAGCCATGTCGCACTAGTTAAATTTTGTGCGAATTTCAAATCCCCGCAGAAAATACATACACAAGTTTCAAAGCCTGTTAAACGCAAACACGAGGCTCGATGTGTATGAAAATTGCGGCTTAACAATCAAGAAAGAGAAAGGGAGGAAATGTTGTGGCTGAAAATCTGATATCTGGCCTAGTTTTTTCATGAGATGACATGAAAGGCCGATACATCTAAAAGTGAACTTTTTCTGGATATTTACCTCTTATTTGTAAAAAAATAAAACTTAAAAATAAAATCTGTCGGCAACATTTCCTCTATTCACTAAAAAAGAAAACGCTGCCACAGACCTCATAAAAAATGAGGCATTTTTAGACACGTTACAGCTACTGAAAACTATCATGTATTTCCTATGGACACTGTCACTGGTGAACCCTCTTATTAAGCAGGCCCTTTTTGCTTGCAGGTGTACATCATTGTGTTCTTGCTGCCGTGGACCGGTCTGCGGGAACGCGTGGCCCTGCCTGGTAATACCTCATTCATTTCTAACTGCAAAATTTGGCACACCGATTGTAAGGCATGTCTGGGCAACTAAGCTGCTTGGGGTGACACTCACTGGTTATAGGCCTCTCCACTGTTGCATCACCCACCACAGTAGCCCAGTGACAGGTGACAGAGGTGGTTCGGGGTTCATTTTGTCAGCTTTTTTTTTTCCTTTGCTTCTTTCTTTAGTTTTTCTAAAGGACCATTTTTGCAGAGTCACAGACGTCAGAGTGGTGTGCGTACTTATTTAGCAGTGCCATTTTTCCTCCTTCTTTCCCTAGGGCTTTTTTTTTTAAATGGTCGCACCGTATAATTAAAGGCAATCCGAGGATCGATGCGTGGAGGTGCTCCTCTAGGGTCGTAGTGTCCCTATTAAGAGATCTCTATTAAATAGCGTGTGCTAACAGGACGAACACAGGAAACTTGGAGACAGAGGAAAGAACACAGTTTCCTGTGTTCGTCCTGTTAGTGCACGCTATTTAATAGAAATATACCAACTAGCCCGTCAGAAAGTTCTACTATTAAGAGATGGATTTGAAAGATGCTTCATTCAGATTAAAGTTTAATGCGTTCTCTCATGAGCACATCAACATCACTTTTGAACTTAGTCTGCACAAGAACCGACGGGATTTCACCACCATTGCGTTTTTTTAAAGCGATAGTGATTACCTGATGGCATGAAGGACTTATTGTCACCGATAAACGGTCGAAGCACCCAAATCCATGTTTAATTAGACGTGCTAGGCGTGCAAGACAGCAGGGAGCTCGAGCGAGGAAGAAGACGACACCTCTAGCCCCTCGAGTGCGCAAGGCATGGCAAGTCCCATCTAAAACAGTTCGGCCGCGGTATGGCGCCACTGGATTGATTGGGACTGTGGCAGTATGTAACAAGTCTGTGTGCCATCATAGGAGAGTGAGGGCGGCTGTTGGCAGCACGAAAAGCTGACTGCAATCGTACGCTTTTTTTTATAGATGCTTCACTGAGATTAAAGTTGAGATTGTTCCCTCATGAGCACGCCATCATCACTTTTGAACTTAGTCTGCACAAGAACCGACGTGCATTCACCACCATTGCATTTTTTTAAAGCGATATTGATTGTCTCAGGGCATAAAGGAGGTATGTAATAAGGGTCTGTGTGCCATCATAGGAGAGTGACGGCGGCTGTTGGCAACAACCAAGAGCTGACCGCAATCGTGTCCTTTTTTTTGTGGCCTCCGCGGTGGCTCAGTGGTTATGTTGCTCAGCTGCTGACCTGAAAGACATGGTTCGATCCCAGCCGTGGAGGTCACATTTCGATGGAGGTGAAATGCTAGAGGCCCATGTACTTTCCAATATCAGTGCATGTCAAACAGTCCCAGGCGGTTGATTTTATACAGAGCCCTCCGCTTTGTTGTCTGTCATAGCCCGAGTTTCTTTGGGATGGTAAACCTTATAAACCAACCGACCAGCCTTTCCATATGGTATAAAGTGTATACCCTGTGTACGTTCCTTCATCGTGGACAATGGCACAAGATCAGGGTTAAATCTGGTGAGGCAAAAGAAGCCACTCTCATTCTTGTGTGACGATGTGAAGAAACAATTTTTCCAGCTGTGACTTTGCATTGCCACTGCTGGTGACTATGTCAAAAAGTGATGAGTTTGTGGTAAAGAGGACATTCCATTTCATTTCAGTGTAGTGCATCTCAATTCTATCACCTAATAGAAAAGCTACAGAGAAGGAGGTGGCACTTTTTGAACACCCTATGTAGGTGTTGCATGTTTCTACATTCACTGTATACCGTATTTACATGATTGTAAGTTGACCCCCCCAAATCACATTTCCGGAAAAAAAAAAAAACTTCGAGGTTGTTTGAGCTTAGCCTTGAATAGTTGAACGCGATAGCATTATCCAGCGGCCGCTGTTTATCGCCAACTGCTATCAGCTGCCGCGCGCGAGTGTGCCCGTGGGCACATTCCAAAACGAAAATGTATTAGTCACTGGACTACTCGTCCACACTTGTGCCATCGTCCTCACTAGCACTGCCGTCGTGATCGCTGCTGCGGTCCCACAGCACACTGTTCTAACATCGTAGTCCAGCGAAATCTTACACTTCGCAAACAGCCACATCACGACATCGCATGGAACAGTTGAAAATTTTCCTCGCTGCAGCTGTCACAACTGTATCACCCGTTGCGAACGTCGAACTTGCGGCCCGGTGTGCAGCTGTTCATTTCTTCGGTGTAAGAATGGCAACCATCTTGAATGTCGCCGTGAACGAGCGCCGTTCGTTTGCCGGACCTAGAGCACAAATGACGACTGACGAAGCACTACATTCAAAACTTGTGAAACGCAGCCAGCAGTAGCCAAATGCGTCAAAGCCAAAGAAAAACTACGCGTGAATGGTGTTGGCTCTTCCGTTGGCTCTCGACACTCCCTGGCACCGCTGCCGTTCTGAGTGGGGGTGCCGCCTCGATTGGAACAACAGCCCTTCCATCAACTATCAACGCTCCCTTGAGCGCTGAGCGCTCATTTGAAAGTAAAAAGAAAACTTGCTGGACGCTTGAGCTCTCCATAGAATGCGATTGCGTTATCGGGCCGCCACCGCTTACAGTAACCACAGTCAGCAGCCACATGTGAGGTGCCAGTTCGCTTCTTATCGATAGCTGCTATCGGCCGCCGCCCGCGCGCGTGGGGAGGGGATGCTAGTTCTGCGCGTTGACATAGGGCTGCTCAAGGCCAGCACCAAAAGCGATGCGACGGAGTTGTGCAGCAAAAATGCAACCACGCTGTAGCGTGACCGATATCTCGTTTGTCTCACCTTTACTTATAGTGCGATGCTTTCGTTTCGATTGTAAGTCAGCATTACCCCACCACTTCGGATTTTCAAATTTTGAGAAATAGGTTGACTTACAATCATGTAGATACGGTGTCTCCTCAGTAAAAGATGCTTAATTGTAACCATAGCTGCAGCATAAGAGCATTCACAGACTGGCATTTAGTGCATGGAATCGGCAGCGCCCTCCTCCTATGCACATGCTTTTGACATATTTTTGGTGTCCTTTCTGCAGCCAAGCAGAGCTTCTACTGGTATGCCCTGTTCCTCGCCTTGCTCAACCTGAGCCAGGCAGCAGGCTCGGGCCTCTACTACTACGACGTCCAGGAAGGAGTCTGGTGAGCTACACTTGTTTTGTGTCTGTGGCCACACCTGGCCACTGTCAATGTGGAGGAACCGAAGTGAAGGCAGAGCTTAAAGATATGCTGACTGGATGTACTATCACAGTCAATACGAGAATAAAACTCGCCAAGTGTGGCAAGAGGTCAGTTCATGAAGCAGCGCAAGCCCAACAGGGCTGGAAACTTTGCATTCAGTTTTCAAGTAAAAGAACTGACTACCCTGAATCTCTCTGTGCAGCTTTCGTACTTTTTGTGAACACGCACTGATTTGCTACAAAGTCGAAACCTCAGTTTGTTCACTGCGGATACATTGCAAGTCGCATTAGGCACAGTAGTACATCGTTTTGGTGCGGACCGATCGAAAGCAGTCACAGGAGTTATTTTCGTGCAAGTGCATTCTTATTCAGGATGTCAACAGCGGGCTTGAAGAGGAGTGGATAAGAGGGCTGCAGTTTCTAGCTGTCAAGAGAATGGAGAAAATTGGTGAAATCATATCAAATCAGATTTGGTTTTGAACATTTGGTTACTTTGTCAATTGTTTCTCTCGCAGAGAGTTGAGAGAACGGCTTGACAGAGGCTAGGGAGCCGCTTTTTTTGAAGTCTGCACACGTTGACAACTATGGCCAACAGCATGGCAGTGTACAAAATATAACAAACATGTACAAGAAGTGTTCTGGCTCAAAATAGTATAGCATTAACGTCAGTTGAAATTACCAGTTACACGTATCACATAGTTTAACATGTGTCAGTATGGTATTTGTGTAGTTTGTTTAATGTCACAAGGACGTTCTAGTACATCAATAGCTGAAATGCATAGTTTGCCTGGCATCAAGGTATAATAGAACCACTCTCTAGTAAAGTCACTGGGACGAGCAAAAATTTTGACTAATATATTTATTATTCTCTTTACGTGTCAGTTGTTGGTTATTGCATGGCTCTGAGGATGCTGTCTGGTAATTAATTGGCTACTTACTGTACATCTAGTGTTGGTTTATAAAATAAACACCCAGAAGTACCTTCCATTCTGCTCTCATCATCATTATCACATTTTCGAATTCGTCTATACTCCGTTTCATACATGGCATGCAACGCTGCCAAAGCTAGCGTGCCTGTTTGCGCAGGCTAAGTCCACGCCCAAAAAGTAGTTCGCGCTACAGTCAAAGTGGACACAAGCATATTTCGTTGACATATCTTAAGTGCCGTGAATGGCAATCTCCTGGACTTCATTCTACTTCCTGCCACATTTTCTGCCTCCAACTCATCGACGCTTCGAGAAGTAAAAATCACTTCTACAGTCTCATATGCGGCTTGTAGGACAAATCACCCTTACTCCATCAGCGCCTATAAAATAAGTGCCTCACAGATTCAACCGTAATTTTCAATGCTGCCACTTCATTTTATATCACTCTTTGTTTTCGTCAAAAAACTCCAATGCTTAGAGAAGGGCAAATGATACGTGGCGGAGTAATACAGTTTCACGGATGCACTACTTCCGCAGCCTCTGCAGCGTTACCTGCTATGTATGAAACTGAGTGTAAGTCACATGGAAGTAGCACATTTACACAAATACAATGCAGCTACGAATATAATGCGTTCGAGTGCATATGAAAACCAAATTTTTGCTTGAACATCGCGTCGTCTTCCGCAGCCTTATTGCCATTTTAGAGAGAATAGCTAAGAAATGCGCGCAACACAATCGAGTGCGACAGAACCGCCCACACAGTGCTGCGAACGTTCACCCTTTTCTTCCCATCCCCACTCTTCACTGCACTTTTGCTGTTTTTCCTTTCTCAGCGGTCCACGCCGCCTTCTCTCTGTGTTCTTAGCCAGCGTACCTTTTTATTTTCCCCCGTGCATGCTGCGCGCTTTGCTTCGTGGCCCCATGCATGACCCTCAAAAAATTGGCTTCTCCGCACAGTTCACGAGCCTGTTGGCAAAGCCACATCAAAGAGCGCCATTTTTATAGTACTCGTCTATGTGCATTTACTTCCGAATATTGGCCTTGCGATTAGGCCCTTTAGTGTTTGTGGCTCTCAGATGTTCTCAACGGCATGTCTGCCGCGATGTCGTCATTCCGCGGGAAGTATGTTGCCATGGCCAAATGCTTTTTACTATATCAGATTCTTCATTGAGATGTCGTTACTATTAATAAAAGAAGAAAAAAATATGAAGTCGGCTATGGAAGGCAAAATGGGACTGCAGTTTTGCTTTACTATATCAGAGTTTTGAATATCAAGAGTTTGCTTTTTGCAGGTTTCCTGTGTACACGCCATTTTCCAAAATCATAGGTCCCGTAAACATTAGGGCTTAGTTATATTCCTGATAACTATTTTAGAAAATTCTGATAGCATTTTTAAATTGGCTGACATAAACGCAGCATTGTAATTGGGTTTCTCTGTGAAATTTTCTCTTTGCTAGAAAAAGTTACCCATATGTATACGATGACACAAAGACAGCTGTTCTTTGTTCATCAGTCGTGTCATTTTGAATCTTTGAGAGTTCCTTGACTGGTGTGGTTGGACCATATATGCTGCAAAGTTTAAGAAGATCCCTGAGGATGTCTTCTTTCTCGTACACATTGAAACGATGTCAAAGGGAACCATTCGCACGAGTGTGCAGTCAACAGTCGTTACCCAGCAGGAGGGAAAGTTTATATTGTTTCTTTCTCTAGTAGTTTTCCCTAATCACGTGATCTCTTAGTACCTTTTCAAATTTATTGCAGAAGTAAGAATATTCTTCTTTGATAACACAGTGTTTCGTCTCATAGTTTTTACTGCTCTGCAGTGGCAAGGTTTTTACCCTGGTTTTGGACCAATAGAAAGCATGGCCAAGTATGCTGACCCTCTTTCCTTTGAATAAATTCTTAGCTCTGGCCACCTTGCACAACATTAGTGACCGGTGGAGTGAATGCCTCGTGCTGTGCTTTCTGCTGGTTGTCATTGCAGCCTTTGTTCCCTTCATATTACAGCGTAAACTGTTAGTGCCTTATCACCAGGCTTCGCAGCATAGTACAGTCGCCGACCGATTTTTCGGACTTGAAGGGACCTGAAAAATGGTCCGAATAATTTAACATTCTGAAAAATCCGTGAAGTACAAAAAAATCACTTTATTGAGATGTAAATAGCTTAAAAAAATCACTGATTTTTACCTTGCGGAAAATTTCTCTTGTTGGCGACGATTTGAACCTGTTTTTGTACCAAAGTTGTGCTTTCACTGTACACGCTAGACAGCAAGGTTACGGCGTTTAGTTGAATTCTTTGATGGACCTGGCGGCACTGGTGGGGCCCTGTTGTCCACAACCAGAGTGTGCACCACACCGCTCGTCAAAGACACGCAAAGACAAGGCACTTTTCGTTCAAAGCGGTGGAACCGCCGGACGCAGTCACAAAACGGCGAACGGATGCAACTTCGGGAAGATGGAGCGCCACTCGGTCGACGCGGTCGGAGAAACCCAAGTGATGAAACGGCGAACTTATGAGACTCACCGCGGTGGCACAGTGGTTAGGGCGCTTGGCTACTGATCTGGAGTACCCGGGATCGAACCCGACCGCGGCGGCCACATTTCGATAAAGGTGAAACGCAAAGGCGCCCGTGTGTTGTGCAATGTCAGTGCACGTTAAAGATACCAGTTGGTCGAAATTATTCCGGAGCCCTCCACTACGGCCACCTCTTTCTTCTCTTAATCCCTCCTTTATCCTTTCCCTTAATGCGCAGTTCAGGTGTCTGGGGAGATGTGAGACAGATGTCGCGCCATTTCCTTTCCCCAACAACCAATTTTCAATTTTCAGCGTCTGAGACAAGCAATAACCAACCACGACAACGTTGGCAACAAAAGCATGTTGACGGCGATGACAATCTGACTGCCACCTCGAAGGATGGATGCATAAGGCTGAACATCAGGCGGTGGTTCAAGCCACCTAGCCATGACTTTGGAAGTTTTACCCTTGTCTTGATTTTAGCCACCAATCAGATAACCTCTGCTTGGTTACTTCTGCCCGCTAAAAATCTACTTTTCGTGCACTGTCCTTGAACCCCAATGCCTTGGATAAATCAGCCCCGCTGCCTTCCACTGTAGGGTGAAGCCGTTTACAGAAAAGTATCAAGTGTTCAGCCGTTTCCTCCTCCTCTCCGCATGCAACGCACAACGTGTCTATCTCGTGGTACCTGACTCTATATGCCTTAGTCTGCAAAACTCCAGTTCTGGCCTCAGACATCAAAGAGCTTCCCCTACAATTGTAATAGATGTTCTCTTTGGCAATTTCTTGCTTAAAGATGCTGTATGTTTCCAGTGCCGATTTTGTCAGCATCCCTGTTTTCCACAAAGCTCTCTCTGTTTCTTTAACCTTTTTCTTAACCGGTAATTGCTGATTTGCCCCCTTACTGCTGTCCAGATATTTGCTTGTCAATTTTCTAGTTCGCTTTCTCCATTTCGTGTCAACATTCTTTATGTACAGGTATCTGAAAACTTTCCTAGCCCACTGCTTTTCCTCCATTTTTCTCAATCGTCCCTCAAATGCTATCTTACTGCTAGCCTTTCTGCTCTCGAAAGACACCCATCCCATATCACCCTGTGCCCCCTGATTTGGTGTATTGCCATGTGATCCTAAAGCTAACCTCCCTACTTCCCGTTGTTTAATTTCTAACCTTGCTTTAACATCTGGCCTCGTACACAGGACCGCATTACCGAAGGTCAGGCTAGGGACCATCACCCCTTTCCAGATCCCTCTTAGCACTTCATACTAGGGGTGTGCGAATATTCGAAATTTCGAATACGAATCGAATATGTTTTATACTCGGTTCATATTCGTATTCGAGAAATGATATTCGTGAATTTCCAAATATTCGAAAATTCCCGAATACTTGGCAGCGATCGTATACTTTCTTAAATTTTATTGTGGCAAAAGCGCAATATCTGGGAAAATTATCTTAATATATAGAGTTTAAAGTTCCAAGAAAACAATATAATGGCCCTGTTCTCTTTCTTCTCCATCGTTTATCGCGTGGACCGATCGCATTCCGATGCCGCTAGGCTTGACCTTGTGCGCAATTCCGCAAGTGGGCTTTCCCACATACCACACGTGCTGCGAGCAAGATGGGGGACGACCCGGTTTGAACAGTTGGAACTTCGCGCGTTTATTTTTTTATCCTTCCGTAATATGTTATCTAATTAATGCCCACACCCGTGGCATTCGTTCTGTCACCTTAACTCTCTGAGCGTGACCACCGCCATCTTGTCTTGGTCAACTACGCTATGCGGGAAAGCCTACTTGCGGAATTTCGCGTGAGGCTCTCGAAGGTGCGAGTCGAGGAGTCACAACAGGGCAAGCGATCCTGTAAAAATCCCGCCCATTGCATGGTGCACTGTAACCCGTGCACCTCTTAAGTGGGTGTAACTGCAGGCATGACAACGTTCGGAGGGCCGCTGTCGCTAGGTCAAAAAAAAAAAAATAATAATAACCTGCCTGCATAGTTTTGGTTTCTGAGCTTCGCCACTGGCCTGTGGCAATGGCAACTGTCGGCCCGCGCATTCGCCAGTAGTCCAATCTCAGCACCGTGCCGCTTTCA
This sequence comes from Amblyomma americanum, assembly GCA_030143305.2. Classification (NCBI taxonomy): domain Eukaryota; kingdom Metazoa; phylum Arthropoda; class Arachnida; order Ixodida; family Ixodidae; genus Amblyomma; species Amblyomma americanum. The sequence continues at coordinate 75,230 of JARKHS020017591.1, read as the reverse complement.
GACGCTGACTGACGCGTTGCTGGTTATTTTTTTTCCTTTTTAGAAGCAGTCTCACTATTCCAACGTCAATTCCAACATTCCCATCTCGCTTACGTTCGCGATGTCTTCCAGCACGCAGAAACTCGGGGCTCGCCACAGGCTTATTACAGGTGTTTGCACGATAGAGCCGCCTCATAAGACTACCGCATTTTATAAATCAACCTTCGGATAACCCGGGCATTTGTCGGTTCTTTTAACTCCGAATTAATGAGGTTTTACTTGCCATCATGTTATTTTTGTTTCCAGTCTTGTCGTCTTATGGATTTCATTTTGCCTGACCACATTACAGGTTGGATACTGTTATGCTGTTCGATTAATTAGTATACATTTCTGCGCACATCATGTTTTTTTTTTTTATAGGGTGCTCAGGCAGTCTAGTTTTGTTTATTTCAGTTGCAAAGGCCATACACTATTTTGAAAAAAATTAGCAACAATGTTTGCTTGTTTATCTTTTTTGAATTTATTTTTTGTGCTGACCAGATATTCTATATTCGATTCGTATTCGAAAATTTCAATATTCGCACACCCCTACTTCATACCTATTGTAATTCCACAGTGCCCAATTTTTCATGACAGCTGCATTCCTACTAGCTTTATTCGTTACATATTTTTCATTCTCTGTCAGATACTCAGCACCGTTATTTATCCACACCCCAAGATACCTGTACTTATCCACTACCTCTAGCGTGAACTCCTGTATTCTATGGTCGCCGACCTCATCATTAAATATCATGACTGCAGATTTTTTTTACTAAACTTGAAACCCAATCTACCTCCCTCTGTACCACAAATATCTATCAACTTCTGCAAATCTTCCTTGTTGTCAGCCATCAGCACTATATCGTCCGCGTATATTAGTCCCGGTAATAACTGTTTAATCCATTCTCCTTGATTGAAAAAATAAAGGTTGAAACCTGAGGTGTCAGAGATCGCAGGGACCTCTGCTGGCAGAAATGAGGTAACGAAAGTATGTCAAGCCAATCCAACTACAGAGTAAATCCACCTCCATCCAAGATGGTGCCTTTTGCGCCGCCGAAAAGCCGATAAGATGGCCAATTTTGGCCCGCAATCGACTGAAATTAGTCTGAAAACTCGAACTGAACTTCCGAACTTTTAAAGTCCGAAATATTCGTCACGAATATGTATGCGCTTCTATGGGGTGACTGACGGTGCCTCATTGAAGTCCGAAATGTCCTATAAGTCCGAATTATTGGAGTCCAAATTACCCATCGGCTACTGTAGTAGAGTGTCCGCATAGAAGAGGAAGAAGGCGTGTCTGGGGAGAGGGTCAAGTACAAGCAAGTGCGATGCTTTTTCTTTTGGCCGCTGTGAAGGGCATCATTCGCCGGTGTGATGTGATGTGTATTGTTCGGTGCCGCAATGGTAAAATTGCGTACAGCAGCGTGGCACTTACCATATTTACTCTCGTAATGATCGCACTTTTTTTCTAAAAAAATTGACGCAAATTTAAGGGTGCGATCATTACACGGAGTAAATTTTTCACAAAAAAATTTTGAGCGTCGAAAATACAAACAAGTTGCAGGTTAGACTTCTTACAATTTCTATCACGATCATAACCAAAAATAGAAGTCGAGTAAGGCTTACCTTTGTGATAAACGCACAATTGCACAGGCATCACATGAACTACACATTGCCCTTTTATATTTTCTTATTCAAAAATTTATTCAGAGTCCGAATCCTCATTGTCGTTACTGCACGATTCATTGTCGGAAATGGCAGTGTCATCGCTGGGGCATCTTCGTGGTCCCAAAGAAAGTCGTCTTCCATTCCATCCAGAGCGTTAGATATGGCAGTTTTCTTAAAACTTTTTACCACTACCCGGTCGGGGATACCACTCCACGCTTCGACAATCCACGAGCAAAGCACCTTCACGGACGGCCTTCTGATTTTGCTGCTTGGCGTCAAATCATGTTCGCCCGCCACCATCTACTCTGCGTAAAGCCTTTGAACATTGTCCTTAAACAGTTTGTTCAGTGACACGTCGAGGGGCTGCAGCAACGACGTTAGGCCTCCCGGGATCACTGCAATGTTCGTGCGTAGATCCTTAAGCTTGGCACGTACGCTATCCACAAGATGGCCTCTGAAACTGTCCAAAACAAGAAGCGAGGGAGGCAGAAGCGCCCCTGGCCTTCGTCCCCAAACAGTCTTTATCCAGTCATCCATCAGTTCGGTAGTCATCCCTTTAGTTTGAGCACGGACATGGATGCCATGGGGAAAGGTTTCCTTTGGAACAGTCTTCCGTTTAAATATCACATGTGGTGGCAGCTTTCACCCGTCGGCCATCACAGCAAGCATGACAGTGCATCGCTGCTTTCCTGCACCCGATGTCTTCACGAGGACACTCTGAGCACCCTTCTCGTTGACTGCCGTGTTTTGGGGGTGTGTCGAAGGTTAGCGGAGTTTGGTTGGCGTTCCCTATTTGTGACAAGAGGTAGCCGCTCTTTTCGCGGATCCTGGTGACAAAACGGTGAAAGTTTATTATCTTGCTTTCATAAGTGGATGGGAGCTGCTGGTACAACGACGTCCGCCGCCTCAGGGAAAGTCCATTTCGTCGCATGAAGCGGGTAGTCCAACCGGAGATAGTGCGGAAGTCCTTTGCGGCAATTCCCAGCTTTCTGGCAGCTGTGCGTGCCTGTGTTTGAATCATTTCTAATGATACTGCACAACCGTCTTTGCACATGTCCCTCTCATATTGAAGGACTGCCTCTTCAATGTCAGGAAACTTGCCCGTTTTGGGTCTGCAGAAAGCCCAGCGAGTTTTGTTCGTAGCTATCAGCTTTCATAGAGCATGGAGGAAGGAAAGCAACTCCATTTCCATGCGAGTTTTTATATTATTTTTGACAAGAATTATGGGAACGCGTTTGCTGTGGGATGACTGCAGGTCAACCAATAGGCGGCTGTCGCTGTAGCAATGCGGAACATCAGAACAAAAATGACGGCTGACTGAGCAAGCCGAACGTAGCGTGCCAAGTTCGGGGTGCGATCATTACGCGGGGAATAAAAAGAACAGAATTTTGAGGACAAAATTCAGGGTTGCAATCATTACGCGAGTGCGATCATTGTGCAAGTAAATACAATAAGTTGCATTGCGAGAAGGAACATGAGTGCAGACAGGGTCAAGATGTAGTGTACTGCTTGGGACGCTGTTCATAAGTAGGAGAAAAACCACGCAAATACGTGTCGAGTAAACTGCAGGAAGTATGTGCTTGGGACGTCGCCTGCAAATTTGCGTAAATCCACCAGTGTATGCTTGCACATTTCTCAGGCCCTCCCATGGCATAAATAAACGTAATCATTCTGCAGTTACATGTGGCATTATCATTGCATTAATAATTTCATGGACCAGGTAACACTGATCACTTGTTGTAGCTTTGTGGTAAGCGCTTCTTTTGATTTTTTTCTTGCTTGATAGTGACTCATTCTTTTTACAGGCACTAACGTTTAGCTTCTTTTTGTTTTTCTCATTTTGTCGTGCAGTGTGGTAGATGTGACGAGTTACCTGTACTTCACCATCTTCACCCCGCTTGTCTACAAGACGTTCCTTGCTGACTTCTTCAGGTGAGCGGTGGTGAACTGCCAGGTCTGGTTTCCTTCATCTTGGTGACATTTTCTCGCATTTGAAGATTTTTTTGAAGAACCATTCAAGCAGGGTGGAGTGATGAGAGTGAACAGTGCGAAAAAAATCTGGTTAAGTGATAGCGTAAATAAATGCAGTGAAATAAAAAATTTCTTGCAAGATTGAAAGCATCATTAGTCCGCTCATGACATATAGCTGCAGCTTGCTTGAACCATGGTAAACTTGTTACTCTCCTAGGCTGTAGGTTGCAGGGCTAAGAGGAAGCTTTCATTCTAACTTCATTTTCTAGTTATTGTTTATTTTATTCTATTTTATTTATTTATTTTTTTAATAAGCAAGAGAAGTGAGTTCTCATTGTGTAGCTACTACGTTGTTTAGATGAAATTCATTGCATTTTAAAGGGGCTTTGAAACACCTCCCGAGGAGAGCACATCAACTCGCTCAATCACTGCATTGTGTTGTGTTGAAAACCTGAGCCAAATAATACACTTCTACACGCCGCAGAGGACCCACATTCACGCGCGGAAGTTGGTGAGCTCTCCCCGGTGACTTGTTCATGCTCGCACCCTCCTCTGTCACTCGCACCTGCTTATACGCTGAAATCCAAATTTTGACTGCAGACAACTCAGCTTCTACAAAGCGCATTAAAAAATTCTTGCTGGACAATATTCGTAAAACGGCGTGCTTTAGCATCCCAGGCTTACTGCAACTTTATTAGAGCGCCTTTCAGAGCCCCTTTAAGGCCTCTGTGTAGTTAACATTTTAAGTTGACAAAATGCAAGAATTGCGTATTAGCACAATGGTACTTTTTTGAAGCAGCCCAGCTGGTCCGAACTAACCTTAAGCCCCGTGTCCTGTAAAGACGTGTTAGTGTAGCGTTAGGACATGCAGTTCCACGTTGTGCTCTTGCAGACAAGCTCATTGACCCCACACTTCTTTCTTCCTTCCTCCAATGTCCTTGTAGCATCTCGCAGCCGAGCATCATGTTCTCGTACAAGGCCCAGACCGACGACCCCATGGAAGATGACAACGTGAGCCTGCCTCACCAGCTGTCGTGTTCGTCGCTCAAGACCGACTCCGACTACATTTACCAGGTGCACATAGCACACATCTGAGCACTGCCCAGTGCCTCCTCGTTTGTTGCTCGTGCTGACTTGACTTGGCTTCACCCGCATGCCGACTAACCCCGAGTGCTTGGCCGCTCACGTCACTGCTGTGCCACTGAGTGCATGTCATCGTCGCATGTGATTATGTGCTTACATGAAGTATGAAGGGTGGTCGTTTTGGTCATACAGGTGCTATTTTTTCTGGCTGATTACCATACTGCAAGGTACACTGAGGAGGCACCTAAACAGTGTGGCGAAACCAAGACGGGTCACAAAAAGAGCACACAACAGGAGCACAGCGGTGCAAGTGCTGCTGTGTGCTCCTGCTGTGTGTTTTTTTGTGCCCCGCCTTGATTTCATACAGTTTAAGTGCTGTGAACAAGCAGCTCGCCCGGCTAGCTTCAAGCCTAAGAAGCATTTCTTTGCTTGTGGGACAATCATTGCAATTAACCTTGACTCTAGGAACAGCTTCGTCAGTGAAGCAACATGCCTTTCCTGTGTGACTGTGGGGATAAACTCACTGTGCCATGGGTTTGGGAGACAAGCTCTAGAATTGTGAAAGAGGGTGCTCAATCGGGCTAGGTGATTTATGATCAGATTAAAAACCGGAAACAAAACCCAAATACTGATCACAGAAGAGTGTGAGAAGCGACTGTGCTTCGTTTGTAGTCAATTTTTTCTGTGTCCCATGTGCAAAGTGTTGTTTCCTACTTGTTTTCTGGTATTGCGTGCCTTGTCTTATGGTGATCCTTCTGGTGAAAAGCACTCGTATGATCATGCTAGCCTGTTGTGTACCAGGCATTTTTTTCCAATGAATGCCTCTGTCAAAAAGATTAGCATTATTTTTTGTTTGTTCGTTTGTTTGTTTGATCAACCAGCTGTCACTCGGCAATTCTGAGTATGTCTGTGCTTGCTTGTTGCATTTCATAGGGGTTGACAACTCTTTACTGCCTTGGGCTTGTTTAGTCCCATGAGGAAAGTTGAAGTATTTCTATGGAAACGAAGCTTCTCATGCAGATTCAATATCTGGAAGCATGCATTTGTCATCACTCATAAGAGCTCTCCGTCTCAGCATTACAAGTGTCTGAAACAAAGTTTAACTTTACTTTAGTCTTCCACGTCACCTGTTCACTTAGTATCAAAATGCCAGGAAAATAGCACGCACTAATTGTACCATATATTTTGCATTTTAATGCACACCAGTCAGTAAGCAGCTGTTTTTCTTTTTGAAAAAAAAAATTGGTTGAATAGTTGCACCACATCAGGAAGCACGCCTGTTTGTGCAACCAGCACAACAGAATTGCAGTCAAGTGCGCCAGCCTCAAATTTGTTGCACTCGCATTGAACTTCTTCCCTGCTTCCAGGTTGCTACTCTCATCCACACTCTCATCAGTGCACAACTTAAACATTATAGCATAGCTCTTCCACATCCTTGGTAGCAACTAGTTGAAAGATGCAGATTGCCATGCGAGACCGTAGGTGCGAAAAGGAATGCGAATCTGATCACGAATTGGCATGAAAACTCTCGGGGAATATTGTCATTCTGCCGATAGCGTTACCCATGGGGCCAGCACGACAATCGGTCTTCAAATAGCATGTGTGTGATTGTTTGTGTTACAGTAAACACGATTGCTGATATTTTTTTCTGATAGCAATGCGGCAAATGTTAAAGAAGGAGGGTCTAGCTAACCATACCGATGGCATTGCCATTACCCAGTGTTTATGACATTCGCAACCCAATAGACTGTGTAAACACCAAGAGCTTTGCTCAAGGGAAGTCTGAAAATTTTTGCATATATTAAAACGAAAGCAAAACTGGTCAGTCAGTCATCAGTCACATGCTGCTAATTGAAGTGTCGTTCCACAAACTTTGTTAGTGGCTTGTGAAGGCACATACATCGATGCCTCCAAGTTGATATGGGTTTGGGATGAATAAATCTCGTATGAGTTGCACTGTTGTAAAGACACTGATGGAAATGTCAGAGAAAAAGGATTAGGGACACTGCTCGTATATACAGTAGAATTTCGATCATCCGATCGCGGTTGATAAGAATTTCAGTATGATACGAATTTGTTAAAATCCTTGACCAAAGTGCATTATATACAGTGGGCTGAATTTCGGGCGTTCCGAACTCTGCCCTCACCATTACGGATTATATGCATGTGCATCTCTGAGCGAAGTGCCGCCCTCCCATTGCCAACGGACACAATTGCTAGTCGCATGGTACGTGGCTCGCACATCACCGACGTCGTGATTGCTAGTCACTGTGTGCGCTGCGAGTACTGAGCAATGGCACGGGGCTGTACACAAATCTGGTCAGTTGAAAACAGATCTGCTTGACTGCATTTCCTGTGCTCCCGCTTACAAATGTTTGTTTTTGGATGATACAAGCATTTTGTTCTACCCCCGTGGATTTGTATCGTCGAGATCGTAATGTAGTTCAGAAAAATGTGGTACTGTGCAATGGAGCAGATTGCCATGCAAACGTGTAAGCAGACTTGCAGCATATTAGTACTTTACTTGCATAAGTTGTTTGTTAAGTTAACCTAGTCATATACAAAATCAAGAAGCTTCAGTGAACTCTTGTTCGCTTGAAGTCGTAAAAGGGAATGTAGATGAAATACTGAAATTTTCAGTGAGCTGGTTGTGCAGTGTTAAAAGTTTAATCCTTTCGTCTAGGTTTAATTTGCAGTGCAAACTCTCCTATGCCAATCAAGTTCTGTTATAATAAAATTGGTCCTGCATAGCTGCACAGTAGGATGAGAAACACAGGTGGCAAATAAGAGCTCGCAATCACATTGAAAATGTGACCACAGCAGCGGTAACCTCCATCTGCGCTACGGCTAACAGTGGTTCTACCTGTTCGAGGCATGTCAGAGGCATCCACTTCTTGCATGTCCCCCCTCCAGTCTTCCCAGCGTTTGTTGCCGTAGCAACCACTCTTCTACGCGTTCCTCTTGTCTCTGCCACAAACCTCAAGGCTAGGAGTTGAGACAGCGCGTGTCTGGTGTCAGTTGTGGAATTTTGGGAAGTGTGACGCGGTACAGAGTGACGTGCTAGCACAGGCTGGCTTGCTGGTTCATGGCATGGTTTGCACAGTGCCTTGTGGCTGATGAAAATCGCTGGCTGAGGGCCCCTGTTTTTCAAGGCCAGATTTTGAGATTTGAATTTTGTTCCCCAAAAATTTATAGATAACTAGGGACATGAAAGACTTCCTAATTAACTAGTATTACCTCAAATATGTGAGTTCAGGTTAAAGAGGGCTTCGCTTAGTCCTTGTAGATACGAAAATTACCGTGGCTCTGGGTGGTTCACATTGTAGACCTTGAGACTACATAGGAAGACTTGAGAAACATGTTTGTTACTCAGGGTTTTGAAAGGTTTGTTTATCGTTCATTTCACTGGTCAGTCAACTGTCATTTAACGCCACTTGTATTAGTGGCATCATTGTGTAAAAGATTTTAATTTGCATTCCATCACAAGCTTTGTGTGCATGACTGTCTAATTTGTTAGCCAGCATTGCTTGGGCATTTCTTTGCCTTGTGTAGGCTTGTGGGGTACTTTTATTTACGAAAGGATTTTTTATTTTTTATATATACTGTGTGTATTAAAGTTCTCTCAGATATGTAATTGACACCGCTCATTAGCATACATCCAGGAACATTGCATCACAGGCAACAGGGAAGATGAAGGAATCATGTTCTGACAGAATAAACACACTACCAGTGTGCTGCAGTGGTGTTACCTGTGATATGACCACCTCTCTCCTCTTGTCCTTATCTTTGCAGCATGCTGATCATGTTAGACCTGCAAACAAGGGTTCCAGATGTATGACTGTTTCCTTCTTGCCAGGATTTACTTGAGCTGTGGCTTAGACCTGTGCCTTTGCTGAATCCATGAACAAAACTTCGTGTACCAAGAATTTTTCACTGTTATGGCAAATTGAAACAGTTGCAAGCAGAATACACACACTCTGTCCATTACCTCATTTGAAAGCAGTCGATACAGTACGCAACTGTGGCCAGTGTGCAGGGGGACTTGGCTGAAATATTTGTTGATGAGCAGATTGCTTAATTTCTCTTAATTGCATCACTCTGTTCTGTCTGATTGTACGTTATGACTGCTTATGAATAGAAAATACTTATTACTTAGTTTGTACTTACATGACACACGTTCTTTGATGGCCTTTAATTTTTCCTAGGGGTGGCAGTAATTCACTAATTATGACCTTTGTGTCCTCTAGGGGCACAGAAGTCAAGTCAATCTGTAAAGAAAAAAACTTGAGCATTTCATCCTTGTTATTTACTCATCATACTCTTGTGTTTTATTCGTCACTCTCAAAATTTATATGTATAGATCTGTTTTAAATTACTTAGTATACACTCATTTTTGTCTGTGTAACTAGTTTGTGCACAATTTTATCCAAATCACTGTTTCACTTTATTGTTGCAAATAACAGACTTGGATGTGGGGCCATTTAGCATCATTGAAGCAGAAGTATTTGCCGCTTGTAAACTAGTCATAAAGACCTGTGTTCAGAGGTCCCACTTTGTGGTGCAGTTTCGACACAAATAGGGAAAGGAAATCGAGGTTTGTTTAATGGGCGTATGTAGGGTTGGCTGAATCCTGTGTTACGGGATCAGTGCAATGGTATCCGTGAAAGTGCAGCATTATGTTAATGTATCAGCCAGCGCTTCTTTGTTGTCTCTGTTGCCAACTGTGCTTGTGCCTAACACTATCTTAAATAATTGTCACTGTGTTTGTTTGTTTGTTTGTTTGTTTGTTTGCATTTTATTTAAGTCTGAAGGATAACTTTTGTTTATCAGGCATTCGCATGGTGTTGAAATATGTTTTGTCATTGTGTGAGAACTGTCAGCATTTTTTTAACTGCCTTTCGGTAATTTTTTTTTTTATTTTAGCTATGCAAGAGCCAGCCAATGTATTTTTACTGTAGGGTCTTTAGGCATTGAAAATATAATTGAAAATTGAAGGTATTCTAAGATAATGTTATGAATTCTTGGTCTAGTTGGGGGAAATAAAGGTGCCATGAAGTGTGTAGACATGATCTGTAGCATCATAATTGCAAGGGTGACCTCTTTTACTCTCAGACAAGAAAGTTCAGTGTCAGTTGATGCAGTTGTCACTAGCAGAAGCTTCACTTATAGAAAAACAGTAAGTTCTGATTTCACTACCCCGCAGGTGTGTTTAGTAGACTACCTATATTTGGTCTGCTTTGTTAGCAGAAATTACGAGCAGAGTTGATAGCAGTGACACTGATGGGAGGATATTAAGTCTAGCTAAACTGATATATCAGTGTCTTAAAATTGCAAATATGTCATTTGTACTGAGAACAGTGCTTGGATAAGACAACTTAAATTATCAGTCATCCCGCCATGCACAAGCCTTCCTAGCGTAGACTGGGCCCACTGTCACTGCTACCGCTCGGGGGAAATGTCCAGACCAGCCCAACAGTGATAGAGATTGGACCTTGTGATAAAATTCTATATGTGGGCTTCCCCAGTAATCCCCATTGCCACACCGAGGCATCCGCACTCCTCAAGCATACATAAGACAAAAGCACACGGCCTAAAGTGGCCACTTGCGTCTTTGCTCCTCACGCACATCTTCTAGAGTTAGTAGCACTTTAATCACCATCTTAGCAATGCTGGTTGTGTCAGTGGAAGTGTGTGGGAAATACTGCTTGTGGAATTTCTTGCAACGTGCATTCAGTAGTCATTTCCACTGTGTGGGTGGCAGTGATCTGTGGGTGCTGGTCATACTTTGGGGGGATTTTTTTTTTCTTTTTCGCTGGTGGAGATGCACGAGAGAGAGCTGGAAATAGGTAGCAATGTAGTGAATTCCCTCCCCCCACCCGTTTCCCTCTCCCTGACCAAAACCCTGCCTGCTTTTGGCCTGCCTGCTAACACATTGCCTTGCATGCGTCTGCAGCATGCCCCACATTTTCTGTCCCTGTGAACCTGCATGGGATGTCACCTGGGGACGGCCATGGAAAGTAAGTGCCCTCCCTCTTCTTCGGTTCCTTTTTGAGTTTGGTTACTTGGTTCTGTTTCTTCTCTAACAGGTTTTTTTCCACTGGTGATTGGTTGCCGAGGGAACCTTAACCTTGGCTTGCAAAGACCTTTGCTTTCTCCACCTTTCTCATTACTATATGTCCCCTGTTTCCGTCTCCCTGCTCATGTTAGATTTCACATAGTTTTCTGTGCACTTAGTGCACGTGCACATAGTTGCATTTGAAGCACATTCATGCTGCAAGGTGCACTTGCGGAAAACCTGTCGTGCCATTTCAGCGATGCTTGTAAAAGCCTCCAGGCGTCAGGTCTTTGCGCAGGGAAGGTGTATAGCCTTATTGGTGTAGTCCTAGCTGTGTGGTTGAGGTAAATTGTGCAGCTGACGGATGCAGCGCGAAACCAGGATAAAATAGACTTTGTAGGGGGCTAGTTGGTCATACATACCGAGGATAAAAGGCCTGGAGATGGTACAAGGTGTTCAACCTCTGACGCATTATTATTTTGAGTGATTCGCAAACACATCTGCTGTCCAAGGCAGACATATTGGCAGCACATGCATGTAAAGATCACATCTTTTTCTGATAGCACAGTGTGCACCAAAATCACGCTGTCAGGCCTGAATCTAGAAATTTGTTCTGATTCTGCAGTTCCTTACAAACCCTTGGTTACTTTTCCAGGTAATTAAGGTAATTTATGAAATATTGAAAGGGAAAAAAAAATGGAAGGCTGAAGAGATGGGCTAATGCTATGGGGTTGTCATTTGCTGGAGAAAATTTACCGTATTTGCACGATTGTAAGTCGATTCGAATGTAAGGCCCCCCCCCCCCAAAAACGCATGTCCGGAAAAAAAAAAACACCGGTAGACGCGCTCAAAAGCGAAAATTTATTGCATAGGTTGGCTATTCATCCTCACTTCAGTCATCTTCAGTGGTACAGCTGTCGTCGTCGCTGCCTGCTGCGGTCCCACAGCACATCGTCCTCCATGGAAAGCCCGCACTTTCTAAATGACCACATCACGACATCGCGTGGTACGGCCGCCCAAGCGGAAACCACCCACCCGCACACAGCCGCCAGGGAGGCTATCTTCACGCAACCCGTTGGCATAAGTTCCCGCCCGTCCGCCACCAGCCACTCGTTATACTCACGCCGGAGCAAGTCCTTGAATGGCTTGTTAATGCCAACGTCTAGTGGCTGCAGCCACCCCGTCGGACCACCGGGAATCACCAGCATATCTGTATCTTCTTTTCGGAGCTCTGTCTTCACTTTCGCGGTAAGGTGGCCGCGAAATGAGTCCAGCACGAGAAGGTTCGGACTGCGATTTTTGAGGGATGCCTCTGGCCTCAAAAGCCACACCTGACGGTACCAATCAATAACTAAGTCATCCGTCATAAAGCCTTTTTCATTCACTCACACAATCACTCCTTTCGGCAACATTTCCAGTGGCATAGTTTTTCTTTTGAAGACGATGTACGGTCGGAGCTTTGTGGCATCTGCCAAGCATGATAGCATAACAGTGAACCAAAGTTTTTCATTTCCTGTCGTGAGAAGCTTAATCTCGCGAGCTCCCCTCACGCTCACTGTTGTGCTGCTCGTCATGTCGAAGTAGACGGGAGTTTGGTCTGCATTGCCAATTTGGCCGAGCAGGTATCGCCACGAGTTACGGAGCTTGAAGTAGTGCCTATGGAAGGCGAGAACTTTCTCCTCATAAGCAGCAGGCAGCTTCTGGCATACACTAGTACGCCGACGAAGAGAGAAGCCAGCCCTCTTCATAAATTTCAAAACCCAAGCGCTGCTGGCTTTGAAATCTGTTCGGAGTATTCCAGCTCCCGCAGCGAAGAATTGGGCTTGTTTCATGATCATTTCGCATGTCACTGGAAGGGACCGACCACGTGTTTCGGTGACATACGCTGCAAGCTTGACCTCCAGCTCCAGAAAGCGTCCCGCCTTCGGCCCACGGAAACCTCTTCGCTTGGAGTCGCAATCGAAAATTTTGTCTCGCTGCTTCCGCCACTCCCGCACCAACCGTTTAGAAACGTCGAACTTGCGGCCCGCCGCGCAGTTGTTGGTTTCTTAGGCGTAAATGGTGGCCTCCCTCTTGAACGCTGCAGTGAATAAGCGCCGAATGCTTTTTGAACCTGGAGAGCTCATGGCGAAAGATGCAGCCGGCAGTCGAGTCAAATGCACCGACTCCAAGCACCACAAACGTGATCGGTGTCGGGGCGTAGGCTCTTCCAGCAAACATCGGCATTCCCCAGAAGCGCCGCCGTTACGCGTATAATCATCTAGCCGCCGTATTGCACAACCAACTAAAATAGCGGCTCTTTTATCAGCTAGCAACACTCCGGGCACTGGCGCAGACTCCGCGATTGGAACAGCGACCCTTCCTTAACTATCGCTACTCCTGCGAGTGAAATGAAACGAAATTGGTCTTTGGGGAAAGGAAATGGCGCAGTATCTGTCTCAAATCTTGACGGAAACCCAGCCCCAAGGGAGGGATAAAGGAGGGAGTGAAAGAAGAAAGGAAGAAAGAGGTGCCGTAGTGGAGGGTTCCAGATAAATTTCGACCACCTGGGGATCTTTAACGTGCACTGACATTGCACAGCACACGGGCACCTTTGCATTTCGCCTCCATCAAAACGCTGCCGCCGCGGCCGGGTTCTAACCCGGATATCGTGATCAGTAGCCGAGCGCCCTATCCATTGAACCACCACAGCGGGTAACGATGTGCGCAGTAAAAGTAAAAAATAAAAAATCCTTGCCGAAAAGCCCGCGGAATACCTGAATGTTACGCTTGGAGCCGTAGAGCAAATAAAAACTTGTAACCTCGCAGTAGCGTCCCTGATAGATCGTTTTTCCTGCTTTTATTGGCAGTGCAAGGTTTCGTTTTTATTGTAAGTTGACCCCCCCCGCTTCGGAATTTTAAATTTCAAAAAAAGGGTCGACTTACAATCGTGTAAATATGGTAATCCCTTAACTAAGGAATTTATTTTTTGACTTTGCCCATTGCTTCTCGGTGAGTTTTTCACGAGAAATTAACTTAACAGTTTATTACATAAATCTAACGAAACCTGCTCTATATTTTATTAGAAGTAATGGTATGTTCATAGTTACATATTTAAATCACATTCTGTTGAGCTTTACATGTTTTTCTTAGTGTGATCCACAGTATGGCATCCAAGCAAACATGGGTGTGTATGGTGTCGTCGAATCTGTACTGCCTACGTCATTGTCGTGTTAGGAGGTTTCACATTTCAAGAGGGAATACAAATCAGTATCAGAGGGAGCATTTTCCTCAATCAAGTCTTCAGTGCTCCTGTACCATGTACCGAAAAAAATATCCAGCATTCGTTGAGCTCTCCTGCACGCATTGTGTGCTATGGTGGAACAGCAGTCATCCGGTCAGGTCCACCGATTTTGGCTCGGTGACTGCTCTCATTCGGCCACTGGAACAAGCGATCCCCGATCCCGAGCTTCCACTGGAATAGCTTTGCTCCAAAAAGAGCAAAAAACGTGGATCCGGAGGTGCTTAAAATCTGCAATTGAATGCACAGGAATTAGTTAATTAAGCTTCCTTGGCACAGTATGAATGCTTATTGAGGTCAGGTTCTGTAGTTTTTCGAAAAAGGTTGAAAGGATCTGTTGTGATGACTTGCCGCAGTGCCAGCACTTGTGCTGGGGCTGTTTTCTGGGGTGGTTGGCTTTGAAAACTGACTGTCTTCACCTCTCACAAAAGGTTGTTGCCATGGCTGCCATCATCAGAGACAAGCGGGGTACACATTTTGACAAGGCAGTAAAGTAATAGGTCACTCAAGCTTATCCGCCTTGGGCGCTGCAGTTTCAGCCGTACATGTGGCGCCATCTGGGAGGCGCAGCAGGAAAAAAGTGGCTGTGCTCCTCTGACCTCGTCGTCACTCTTCACAAGAACAAGCTGGAAATGCCTCGTAAAACACCCACCTCGTTTACTGTTGCGTTTATGGCCATCCCACACCTGAATTATGGTACACTGCTTTTTATTTGGGCTGCGCATTTGTCATGTTTTTCCGGGACTGTGCAGTCACAGCACGACCTATCACATGAATCGAGTGCAGGTGGAAGCAAAAAGAACCACTGAGCTGTAAATCCAGATGGAGCTCTTAGAGTCAGACTGTTTTGCACACATGCCTGACTCGACACCTCAGGGCAAGTCTTCAAACATGACCCGCGTTAATGAGCAAACGCGACGTCTGTCCGGCCTGCAGAAACACTTTCCTATGACCTGCTGACCATTTCTATCACCGTTTCCAGCTGTTCTCAGTGTTTACTTCTGGGCAGTTTATCCTGCCGTAGACGCACGCCACTGGTAGCAAAGCTTATAGCAACAGTGCTTTCTTGCTTGCTTGCTAGCCGTTCGATCTGTATTCCCACAAGAACCAAGAAAAAATGCCCTTTGAAACAAGCAAGTCGATTTACTGTTGCCTCAATGGGTGCGATAATAGCTGCAAAAATGCCGCCAGGAAGCAGTTAACGATTGTTTTATCGTTTTTCCTGAAAATCATACGAGTGCAAAATGAAACAGCGCTGCCGAGAGCAGCTACGGTGTGCAGGGTAAACAGGCCAGTGTCGAGAAGTGGTAGAGATAATTGTCAAGTGAGAGCTGTGTACACAAAAAGTAAACAAATCTGCTCCGCACGCGCGAGTCTCAGGCACTGTTTGAGAACAAACTGCACGAGCGACTATCATTGGCCTAATTTAAGAAACATAAAAAAGCACTATATATACAAAGCAGCGTGTACGTAGCACCCTGTCACTAATAATCCCGCTCGAGGCACACTGCAAGCAGCCTGGGTGATGCACCCGGCCGCATATTGTCCAAAGTATTTCACGCTCTGAGCGTTCACGTCAATGCGCGCGATACCAGGCGATGAGCAAGAGGGATTTCAAACTCGATGTTTGCACCCAGTGCCCAAAACCAACAGACTGTGAAGAAACGAGCCGTAAAAGAATTAAACTCGCCTCAAAACTGAGCCTGCACATGTCTCGAAGCAATGTCCGCGGACATTGCTGCACAGAAAGGTTCACCGCACACATCATACACAGGCTTAGGGCCGCAGAATCTGTGACTGTGCACCAAACCTTTGTTTTTAAAAACGCGTCAACATTTCCATTCGTCCGAAAGCTATATCACCACACGCTGATGATGTTAATTAAGCTGGTCATGCATGCTGTTCTTTCCGGAGACTGCGCCCAAGCGCGACTCCGCCATCGTGTGGACCGAGCGAGCGAGAAAGCAAAAGAACAGCGGTGGTGACTGAACCTGCTGGTGGATACAGACGATGCTTTCAGAGCTATGTTGTAGTTGCGCATATGCCTGACCCGGCCTCTCAGGGCAGATCATCAGATGCGGCCCGTGTTACTAAGAAAGTGTGTGGTCTGCCCGCCCCGCAAAAATATTTTTTTTTGCAACACCTTTCCAATGGCTGTTTGGGTGTAAACTCCTAAAGCAAAGCGCCGCCAGCAGAAGCGCTCGCGACAAAAGACGCACCCAAGGCGCCGGGGTACAAAAAGCACGCCTGGCGGAGAACGGGCTGCGACTTGCATTGGTTTGGTTTTAGTTTATTTTGCAACACAAACACGGTGTATGCGAATGTGCATGCGATGCAAACACAAAAGCGGCAGAAAGAAGCCCTTTTGTAACGCGCGGACGCTGTCGGGAAGCACGCATTTCACGGCTCCTTCCGCTGCCTCACACAACAGCGGACAGCCGCTTTACGCTCGCGCCGCACGTGAGGTGGCGCCACTTGTTCTGGAGCAGTGGCGCCACCATACCTGCGCACGAGGCAGATAGCCAACTGACTGAAAATATGGCTGCTTGGTGAATGGAAGAAATTTTAGGGTTAAAGGTGTATAGACTCCAAATGTTTGCTTGAGTGTTTTCTTTCAATTGATGTGTTAGACATCAGTATACAAGGATCACCGCAGGATATTCCTCCTATGGCTGCCAAATAATTTATAACTCAGTTTCTTCTTGTCGCTGCTTCGGTTTCAGTTTCATCAGCCGAATAAGGGGCTGTGGCGTGTGAGGTGTGTTTAGGTCGCGTGAGGAATGAAAAAAACTGCAATATAACCACTGATATATGCAGCTTTAATTTACTACAATGCTTAGGCCAGCCTGCTTCAAGAGCTGGAATGATAAAAAGGGACAAATCAGCGGTTATACTAGAGTTTTTCATGTCTTGCGTGACCTAAACACACACTACATGTCACGGCCATCGTTTGGCTGCTGAAACGGAAAGAGCATGAGAAAAGAAATTCAACTATAAATTATTTACCGGTAGTAGGCGAATACCATTTGGGGAACCATGTTTTCTGGAGTCTTACAGTATGTCATTACAGAGAAGAAAATGTACAACTAAAATTGGGCCTGTATAGTCCTTTAAGCATTGTTAAAAAATAAATTGTAAAGCACACACAGGGTGGAGGAGCACTGAGATTACGAACCAGTGCCAGAGGCTAAGGCTCGTGGAGGACGTTTGCACAATGACACGACAGTATGAACTGACAAGTGTGCTTTCTTTGCACACATGAAAGTAAAAAAACGGGATAAAAAAAAAGCAGGCAGAAAAACGATATCGGCATGCAAGGAATGCTGTCATTCAGCGTATTTCTGTAAACGTAATGTCTTCTTTGGTATCTGTCATAGCAATAGATAAAACACAGGTGCCACCATCGTTGAGTTATTTTATCTGAGGATTTAAGATCAAATCATGTGACTTACTGAGAGCAAATCCTGAAGCATGGTACCACCCTGTTGCCTTGCTGGGAAGGGAAGGCACTTCGTAAATTGACTACAGTGCAGAAAAAGCAACACCTACAACTGTGATTCGAGACTAATGCCTGTGACCCTTATTTGTCCCCAGACAAAGGGGAATTTTCATTCATCTGCAAAGCTTTAGAGAAAGGTGTATTGTTTTGCACTGTAGGTGTATGGCTGCACTCGTATGGATACTAAGGTGTAATTACTTAGTAATTATTTCTACTCGTGTGCATGCAAATGAAACCTAGCTGTTAATCAGCGTCAGCATCCTCCACTTTGTCTTGTGTAAGCCCTGAGCACTCGTCTCAGATCTCATACCAACTAGGCCAGGCAGCTGTTGCAACCTACTCCCTGAAAGTTTGTGACTAACTCATTGTGTGGTTTGCGCGATCTCTGCAGAACAACTCGCTCTACGACAGCACCCACTTCGACGCTGCCAATATCAACCCACTGTATGCTCAGTCGCTGCAATCACCAGACAGCGTTGTCGGGTTCGACTACTGCGGTGCCTCCCAGCGGCCCACCTACCAAACGACCATTGCTCCGCCCCAGCCACAGCAGGGAGCGTTGCCACCTTCCGGCAATGGAGTTCCGCGATGAGGGCCCAAGACCTGTGCTGTGCTTCCATCGAAGGGTCGGAGTGTGAGGTCTATTTATGAGGGGGCTACTACGAACACACTCCTTCACGTAGCTCCGTGGGCTGGGTGTTGAAGGAAGTGCAGCTTCCGTAGTCTAGCATGGCGCTGCATGCAGGTGTGCCGCTGTTCGGTGATGCACAAACTGGTGTTGCACGGACTGGTGTTGCACCGTAGAGCGATCCCCGGCTGCTGTCTACCAGTTGGCATGGTGCTTCAGTAGGCAATGCAACGCTCAGCGACACGTCGTTGCAGCGGGCTGCCGTGGAATTATTTTCAAATGTGCATCCTCTGACGTCGTCGTTGCAAGTTTGACTTGCCAGCAGATGAAAGCGGACCTTCTGGATGAACTCTGGTGTAGAGACTTCTGACATGTCTCAACTTAAACTGTACCGGCGGGCATTTTTTGTGCATGTGGCGTTCACCAACTGACTTCACTGGGACGTTCTCTGAAGCAGCGTTAGTTTGCTATGGTGTTGCCTACACTTAATACTCTAAAGTGATAATGCTTGAATGTGTGCTGCCGCCTTGATTGGAATCGCAACGTCCTGTTTGGATCAGCCGGATATTTCGAATATGTATCATCCATTGTGTAACAGTTCAATTAATACGATGACTAAATCGTTCGCTCGTTTGAGCACTGTACCAAGGAACTGTGGCTTTTAGTAGTCCACTTAGGGCACAGGCATAATCATGTTGCATGAAATGATTCTGTGCCTGTTGTAGTGTGGCGCACACTGCAATTTGTATGTGTTGCAAACACAGAAGGTCTATAGAATGCCACTATATTTTTTTTAATGAGGAAAAGAGTGCCACTCAGCTTGCTGGCTGTTTTATAGAAAGTGTGCTTGATGATTTGTCTGTATGGTGGTTAGCGTATGCTGAGCTGATCTAGAATGCACCTAGCATGTCAAGCTAAGGGTGTGCTGAGCAGTGCCCAAGGTAGAGTTGAAGCTGCTATTGGTCGATTGCAGTTGGCTGATGCCATTCATGTGCAGAAGCGCTGCTTCATAGAAAGTTACCCTTGAACCTCAATACCGGGAATCATTGTGCTTGTTTTCAGGCATCAAAGCACTGCTGTTTATAAAGCACAGTCACACTTACGATGTTATGGGGAACATCCTCAGTGCTGCTTGCTTGGCAGCAAAAAGTATTCTAGATCACTATGACATGTGCCACTGGTCTGTCTAGCATGCCGGGCTGCTCACAGGAACCATTATCTACTTAAAGGCACGACATCTTTCAGACCAGCAGTGTACAAGTGGACGGAATGGGCAGCCAGAAGGGGGCATCAGTTTAACAGGAGAAACCTTTCAGGTACAGCACTTGTTGGCCTATCACAGATTGGTGAATGGGTTTATGTCTTCAAGTGTTCACCATTATGATTGGTGTGTAATATTCCAGATCCCCTACATTCTCTTCCTGTCTTTATCTGCAGGGCAGTATTCTTGTACGGCAGAGGCACGTGTCTGTAATGCGTGCCAGCAATGCTCAGAACTTCAACTGAAATTTAGGAGAGCACAAATGCGAGCAGCAGATTGAAGCATTTAGAGGGGTTGTGTGGTCCCTCGAGGCTTAGCGGATGGAGATTGGTGGCACTGTGCGCTTCACAGGTTTCTGACATTACGCGTTTCCTAAGATGGCTCGCTGCTATTCCGTCCTTCTGCAGCCCACCTTACTCAGATTTTTGAACGCAATACACCGTGCAGGCTATCATAGAAGAGGCACTGTGGTTCCTTTGAAATCGCAGAATGCATGGTGGCACTGGAGGCTCACTGACAAGCATGAAATCATCCTTGGCAGTGCAGCTGTTATATGTCATTGTGTAGCCTTGTTCTTCATAGGTAAATAAAGAGCTGAGATACCTTGGGCTTTTTCCACTGGGTGCAGTGTGGCAGTATATAAGTTACAGAAATTTTATTTATTCCAATGTGGCAATCAACTGCTTTGGCAGGGAATGGAAGCACGAGTGCTACTATCACAAAATTCACTGTATACATACCTCTAGGAAAACTTCTGCAGCCATTTAACTTACTGGATGCTGCAAGCATATTGTGCCCCCCGGACTAGTGAAGGTGCCTCCTGGTATCTCCTCATCCGTAAGCATGGCAGCTCTTTATCCACATTGCAAAGTCTGTGTACGTTGAACAAATTTATTTTCCTTTAGATAGCACAGCACGTGAGATGGTCGGTCAGTTAAATGACCTCATTTGGAGCATTAAACGAGCACAAGTGACTTTTATATTTGTAGGTAACACTAGTATTATGTGTCTTTTGTTGCTTCGTATGCTTGTTAAACAGAAACGATTCATCGGATAACAACCTACCAGACCACAGTTTTGCTGGCACAAGCTTCTTGCACATGCACCACAGGTTTTGTCACTCTGCTTCGTTGTGGCACCCTGACATACGGCCAGGTCATCCCCCTGACCAGGAATGATCAGCGAATCGCAGCCTTCTGGAAGAGTTCTCCGTAACATGGATATTCCATCGTCAGTGACTGGTTTTGGCTCTGTGTGGAGCCTGCCTGCCTCATGCACAGCACATTTGTTCACTGGCAGATCGTGAAAGCCAGTTAATTACTTTGGTTCTTTTTTTTTCTTGGTCTTGTAGTGCCTTCACAGAATTCATGCAATTTCCTGAAAAATGCAGGTGTCCAAATTTTTTTCACTTGAGGATTAAGAGCATGGAAAAACATTTCTCGTTCGTGTGGAGCGTTGGTAAATAGTTTGCAAAAAGCACATCCCCTGGCTTGCTGTGCATGTAGTGCAGAGGAGTGATTTTTCTTCTTTTATGCAGCAAACATTATAAGAGTATTGCAGCCAGTGAAGAGTTGTGCTTTTCTAGATCAACGCTTGCTCTGTCAGTAAAATCGAAATGCTGGAACCCTGGAAACAGTGCCACTTAAAGTTGGTCCCCACGTGTTACGCGTTGCACAGAAAGGGGTGAGACTGTGGTCGGCGATATGGGAACAGGTAGAAGCATAAGAAAGGAAGGTGGGAGAGGGAGGTTGGGGTGTAGTTTGTTTTGCCTTGTGCTGGAGCCACCCTTTGACCTTTATTCTTTGTGATATTAAGGGGGGAGCCTGGTCTTGACAAAAAAAAAATTTTATTAAGTCACAGTTAAGAAACCTTCAGGGGACATGTAGTTTTGTGTGCCGATTCTAAATATGTCATTCAATTTCATTAAACAATTCCTTGAGCACTTATGTAATTTTTATGCATGTATCTTGTGAAGAGCTTTGAAAAAAATTTGCTGCAGAAAACTTGCTGATATGTATGCTATTGGGTTCTCTTGATACTAAGGAATGCAATAAGGGCAAAATTGTCTTCCTGCCTATCATAGAACTTAAGTTATAGGGTTTTAAAGTGGTCGCTTCAGAAATGCGAATAGAAGTGTGTATTCTCGTTTCTGAAGCGGCAGCTTCAATACCCTATAACTCAAGTTCTATGATAGCCAGGATGATAATTTTACCCTTATTGCATTCCTTGGTATCGAGACAACATAATGGCATTTATTTCAGCAATTTTCCTATGGCAAATTTTCTTCCAAGCTCTTTGCAAAATGATTGCATAAAAATTACATAAGTGCTCAAAAAATTGTCTTACATTAATTAAATTGCATATTTAGAATCAGCATGCAAAAATACATGTTCCGTGAAGATTTCATAATTATTACTACAATAATAAAATTTTGTTTTCAAGACCAGGCTCCCCCTTAAGGCAGCTTTTTATGAGGCTACACAATGTACATTGTCACTCTCACTTGCAGACAGCAAAACCAAGCGGTGGCTTCAAGTTAGTGAGCTGAGAGCCACAGGTGCAGGGAATGTGCGTTCCTAGGAATAAAGAATGAAGGCATGTTTGGAATGTGAAGTTCTCATCACCTTGCCAGTATGCCTGAATGTTGCAGGCTATCCTAGTCGCTGTGAACAAATCATAACCTACTTTTCTTTTTTGTTTGTCCTTTTCTTATCATGCTTGAAAGCAGGTATGCAATTTATAGTTTGAAGAAAAGGTAATTGCTGCTGTCTGATTCCTCATAACGAAAAGTTATTGCTCAACAAGGCAGTCGCTGGTGCATTCTTACACTGGTTGAAAGTTTCGGGAGGGTACATTGGTAGCATCTCCAATGCTGCACAGGACTTTACCATGTACTGCGTTCTACTTTCAGGATCTAATTGCGACAGATTGCACGTGATTGCCTGCCATGTGCAGTGATTAAAAGGGACAGTGTTTGCTATTCTGTCACATCTTTGGAAGCCGCGACACTGTGCTCTCACAGGTGCAGTTGACTGTCTTACCTTACTGACTTATCCATTGCATTGGTGGAGCCGCTCCGGCTCTTTTAGCATCATATTACATGCATTTCCTTGGCAGTTTAATTACAAATGCTAGAGATCAACATTCCATGTAAGGTAGGGTGAAACTACAAACCAAATATCATCGTTGGGTTGTTTTCAGTGTTATTACTTGTGAAACTTCGTTTGACTAAGGTCAGTGAATGATGTAGTATTGAATACTGTTGGTTGAAGTGAGTTATGCACCTCTGAAACTGTAAAAAAAAAAAACTGTTGGGCCAGTACTTGCACCTGTGTCCATTGCAATGCCAGTCACATGGCTAGGCTGCAAGAAAATTGTTTTTTCAGTTTCACTGGGGCACAAACATCTTCCAGAGACAACTTTTTGTTTGTTCGTTTTTCTGCTTCAAAAGGCAGGAGGGGCACATATATGCTCGTTATGTTCCTATCAGTGTACCATTTGTGACAGCAAAGTGTGCAATTTGAAGGTCTGGACAAAGCTTTTATGTGTTGATTGTGTGCGTTGTGATCACGAATTATCTGCCGACGAGTCAAGTGGACAGAAATGTACATCAGTACACATGTAACTATGATTTACGACTTAAAGAAATAGATAATTATTTTGTTGGGCTTAACTTGTTGTGACTGTGTCGTTATTGTTGCTGAGTTGCAGATGCTGCTTGCTACTGTGCATCTGTGATGTGTGGGGAGAGATGCAGACATTCACCTGTGGTTGGAAGTGGGCTGGAAATGCTACATATCTTAAGAACATGCCTGTTGCCTTATATTGCCACGTGTAAGTCGACCCCCCAATTCGCAGCTCTCGCTGGCAAAAAAATTGATTCCAAATATAAGTTGATCCGTGCCTTCCTGCTCTCCGTGGAATGGCGTGCAGCTGAAATTGTAGGATGCATAACAATGCGATTGCAAGGCCACTAGTCAGAAGCAAATGAAGGTCAAAGGTAATATCTGCGCTTCATCCTGCCTTCCACCATACTTGCATGCAGCCAACTGTCTAGCGGTAAACCGAATGACCAAACTGTCAACGGTACTATAGTTTACAGCGCAACATGCTTCGGATGTTACCAGTTTTCTGTCAGGCTGCTTACAACTTGTCGGGGAAAGCGACCACCAGTGTAAGATAGGTTTTGCAAACTGCGCGAAGTTAAGTTTTCGTAGCAAAACCGGTTTGCTCACGAATTAACAATTTTTTTTTCTTTTTGGCACTTGGAGCTTCATGCAAAATGCCAGGAACAAACAGCGACATAAGGCACCCACTACCCGCGGCTCAGCCAAAATTACCTTGGTCCCAGCCCGCAGATAGACTATATTTCAGGTGGCCGTGTTTGGAAAAAAATTGCATATACACGGTAATATGCAGTACCTAATGTTTATGCTTTGTTTTCAGTTTCTTCCCTGATTGTTATAATGGCTCCTTAAATAAAAGCAGGCATATATCAGCCCACGCATTTTAAGGGGCTCTCAATAAAGGTGTGATATGCCTGGGATGTTAAAGGACGCCACTTCACGAATATCCTTCAGGAATTTTTTTAATGCGTTTCATGGAGGCTACGTTTGTAGTCAGAATTTGAATTTCAGCATCTTTGCACCATTCCCTCTCCTCAATGACTTTGAGAATTGTCATTCACTCAACCAACCCTTCCTCCCCCTTCCCTCGTGTTTAGACCCGGTGCTGGGAGGTTACTATTTGTGCATATGTGCTTGAGTGCTACATGTCATGCTTTCAGATGGAAGTTGGAATGTCACTGCTCAGCAGTTTTCTAATGCATGACTCTGTGCAGCCTAAGATTTTGCAAAGCTTTTAAAAAAATTTTTAAGCTTCTGGGTGTTGCCATTTTTTGGACATTTAAGGAAACGGGCACAGTCAGCCGTATGATTTGTGCAAACTATTCAAGGCTGCAAAAGTTTGCTCAGCTTGAATTTATTTTTTTAATCGTACGCCACCCTCGCTGTAAATGGCACTAACCACTGTTCTCCACTATGCCACTATTTTCAAATTCAGTGTATTTTAATGCTGAAGCTTGTGTATTTTAAGCATCTATGCAAGCCCCATGGGGGATCACTAGTAGACATCATAGACATGAAACAGAAACGCCGTGATGGCGGCGCTCACGAACCATGGATGTGTAATCTATTCGTGTTATGAATTTGCAAAAGTAATTATGGTGTGCTGGTCTGGTGCCACTTCGACAGCAAATTAAGTGAAAGGCAGCCAGCTGCTGGCTTGTAACTGCTCATGATAGCATGACTAATGAAGCCATTCAATGAAATAAGGGCTCGTCGGTTCTTGAAGCTCAGTGGACAAAGGATTCAGCATATGCGATGAGGCAGTTCGAAGAATGATGGGCTATAAACTTCCTATTAACTTTGTAATGTTGGTACTGCAAAAACGAAGACTTTGTGGCTTACAATTGCGAAGGTCAAAAAGGATATGGTAAGAGAGTAACCTTGAAATCGAGCACAAAGATTCAGAAAATTGTTCTTGGAAATTTTAGGTGCATTGATACACTGACCTTAAACTCTACTGCGGCTAAACATGCCATGGTTTTTTTTTTTTTTCGATAATTTGAAGCTTTTTGAGGCTAGGCTTTGGTTGCTTGGCAGTGAAATTCTACAGACAAACGTTGCACGGTTTAATTTGCTATAACTGCATTCTGGACATGGAAACAACGGTGTGTATTCTAAGTTGTTTGGCCTTCCAGCCTCAAATACTAAGAAAAAATCTCAAAGATCTGGGAAATGAGTTTGATTAGCGAGAGAGGGTAGGTAAGTTGGTATGAGAATTTTGCAGCTGTTTCGACAGAAAAAAAAACATTCTGGTCCGGTATACCAGTAAAAAAAAAGATAAACTCGAATTGGGAAATTTCCAATTGGTACCAGCTGCAATTTGCAATGGTAAATTAGTACAAAATTGGATCAGACTAATTGGGCCAATTGGAATGTGACCACTAGCTTCCTGTTAGGTCCCATGCAGGTAATTATGGCACCCTGAGAAACTTTCACAAGCATACCACCCAATTAAGCTGCACAGTGTGCAAGATATTAATGTCCAAAAGAAAAACATCTAAGGACTGCATGTTAAGAGATGTTCTGCCTTATGCAAGTTGTCAAGTTGTAGAAACGAATACAACGATACACGCTTTTTTGGGAATCAAGCCAGTATCATACATTACTCAAGAAACAGTATAGGACTGTCGGTAGTCTCATACCTAACATGAGCCCAACGCATACCCACATGTACAAAACGCACTTGCTCCTGCTTATATATCCCATATGTGGGACCCTCATGATGGGACTAGTGACGCTTACTAGTTAAAGCACAGTTATTTGATTCATTTTTTTACGGCAGAGATAGCGCAAATGATGTATACATTTCAGCAGATTAAGATGCAGATGGTTCTTATTACAACGTAATTAGTTTTGCCCTGTTTGTCAGATATGCAGGTGTTCGCATGAACAAATTGGGTACAGTTGGTCAGACCAATTGGATGCAATTGGTTAGACCTGTTGGGCTCACCTGTCTGCAAAGATTGATCCAACTGAGTATCCAGTTGAACGTGACCTACCAATTATTAGCTACTGCCGTGCCCAACTGGCACTCTATATATACAGTCCAATTAAAGCAACAGTTCCAGTTGGAACCAGTTGCAAACTCAATGCTCCATTTGGGAGCCCATTTCGGCTGTCCTATTGAAACCAGTTCGAAACTCAATTAGTCCTTTTGGACTGTCCAGTAGTAATGCAATTCTATTGGGAACCAGTTTGAAACTCATTCAGCGCACGCCTCGACGTCCGGGCAGCACTCCTCATGGCCAGAAGGTCGACACAAGCCTCCGAAGCCCTGGACTGAGGGCCCACCCACATGCGCTTCATGCAGCCACCATCCTCTTCAATAAACGTTTATTCACTCACTCTGTTGGAAGCCCAGTTGGTTCCAGTTCAATTTTTTTTTTGTTAACTAAGACAGTTGCAACAATACGCCGCCAAACTCCTTGAAACGCCGCTCAACGATAACATCCTGAAATGACTGCATGAGGCGGCATTCCGTGCGCCTGCGCACTACCAGCCGCAAAAACAGCTAAGATAAAGCAGCCAGCGACACCGTAGCAAACCATTCGCACTGCGGGATCTGAGGCTTTGGGTGTAGCCGTGGCTGGGCGTCTTGCTCTGAACACTGCATGCATGTATGCGGGATTCAGAGGAGACAGGCGTGCGACGGCTTGAACATTATATCCAATAGCCATTATCTGGACGCTGGCCGTAAACGCACTGAGCGAGAAGGTGCAAGAGTCTGACATTTGTTGCTCTATAAAGCATTGTTGTAACCCTGCCAGAAGCATATCACAAGGTCACCGACTTGTGCATTGCAAAAGTGCAGTGTGAACCAGTTACCGATTACCACGAATGGAATCACCATTTGTGTAATAGACCAAACTTTTCAAAGTGTGCTGCTCTGGAATGATGCACAAGACATAAGTAAACATGCATCACCATACTGATTTCGTCAGCGCTAGATAAGTAATTTGCAACTGACTTTTTCGTAGCGATAGCTACGTGCTACGTTACTGTAGCATTTCGAGCCTTCAGTAAGGTGGCTAAGCCACCCTGTGGCTGCGCTGTCACGTGGTGCGGAGCAGCTGCCAGCGCCGTGGCTGGTCACGTGACCAAGTTCCACTCGGCCAGCTGTAGCTATCGCGTCACTTCAGGCCAAAGCTAAACCACCGCCATTTTTTTTTCTGCACTTGAAGTTTAAGTGACCAGACCATGGTTGCGACGTCATATGAACAGTGGTCGAAAGTGCGATTACGCGAGGAATAAAAAACTGCAATATAACCGCTATTTTGTCGTTTGAATGCACTGTTACGCTAAACTGCTCCAGAAGCCGGAATGGCAGCAAGTGAACGTTCTATTGCAGTTTTTAATTGTATGCCTCACGTGATCTGGTACTCCCTTTTGACACTGCAGCCATCTTTTGTCGACTACTGAAACTGCGAGGCGTGCGGCGCACGTGCATCGAGGCGCAGGAACACCATGTAGCCCATGTCGTTTTCAGCTACACCCAAGCGCAAGCAGCTATCCGAAGATTCTGCCGAGTGGTGAAAGTTTTCCGAAACGTAGCGAACGAGCAGAAGCTGCAACGTGAGCGGTACTCTCGCTGCTGTAGCTCAGTCGTTACAACCATGGTTCTAGCACCATGGTTACGGCATTCAGCTGCCGAGCACGAGGACGGAAGCCAAATCTCGGCTATGACGGCCACGTTTCGTTAGAGGCGAGATGCAGACGACGGCCGCGCGCTTCGCGTTCGCTGTCTGTGCAGTTCGTTCTACAGCCCCAGGCCGTCGAACTTTATGCGTCCATGCAAACGAAAACCCGTCGCTTTTTTTTTACAGTGATATATAGCTATTGGGCACCGTCGCGTGGCATGACCGTGTCAAACGATATTGCCACGTGACCTTATGTCACGGTAAACCTGGGTCGCATAAGCCTACGGGTGGCTCTGTTTGGAACAGCCGCCTGCGAGTGCAGGTGTACATCGCACCAGGAATATCCCAAAACTAAACAGCTATCGCGTTACACAGTCGTAACCGTCCTATGAGTTTCTTTTTTCCTTTTTTTTTTTGAAGCTGCATAAGCGGCTCACCGGCATGCTTTCAAGTGGGCAGGCACGTAGACATGTTGATGTGTGCTTGTCCGCTATGACTATTTTTATAGCAATTACTACTACTGTTCGTTTGAATATTTGTTATGATTTTAGTCATGTCCAACATTCTCAGGCAAAATTTTTGAAAATTTGAGAATAGTAAAACACTTATAGGAATATTGAAGGTAGCGTTCCATTCTGATATGTAGCAAAATATTTCTTTTAAAGCGTTTCCATCGAAGACTTAAGACTGCCATAGAAAACCAATGGGCAACGCTTTTGACGATAGCAAAAACGTCTATAGAACAAAAATAAGACTTCCGTCCGGTCATCTGCGGATATATTTACTGTAGCAAATTCTTGCATTATATGAAAAAAAAATTGCGTTCATAAACGGCTTCCTGCTCAAAAATGCCTTTGTCCAGAATTGCTGGGTGTGTTTAAAATGAATGTACAAAAAATTGACCTGACGTTGACGTTCGCAATAACGGTAATTTCAGCGACAGCTGGGGTGGGTGCCAAATGCTAATGCCATTCGGAGCGTTTATAGTCGGATACAACTTAAGTCTGCAGTGAAGCTCCGCCCACATTCAGGACCGGCGCACAGAATTCTTCCACGACAAAAATGTAGGCCGTTGTTAAAACTTGTCACCTAAACAAGAAGCTAACCATGAGAAAAAAGTTATAAGCTCTAGAATTTTGATACCTGGCCTGTTTAATAAAGTCAAATATTAAAAAAGCTGATTTCGTTCACTTTTGTGACTGGCTAGCGGAGTAATACAGTACGCTGCGGACCGTGGCCCAGTGTTAACAGCTGCTGTTTTTTTTTTTTTTAAGTTGTATCCTACTATAGTAAATCTGGGTACCGAACACGTACGATCGCTATCCATATCTAACACAATGACGTCACGAGTGACGCCTCTTACGGCGAGAGCCGTTAGGTGGAGCTCACCCTTGGTCGTCATGTAACTGCACGCCGTTGTAGCTTGCTTCGTGTCAAAGAGGATCGGCGTCAACAGAGGAGAAAGGAGACGAAAATCGAGGGACGCCATTATGGAGGGAGAAATGGAAAGAAGGGGGAGGAAATGGCGGGACACGACGGCTCTCGCTGAATGTTATAAGCCATAGTCTAGGACCAGTCGGTGATCGCTATTCTGGCCTATCAGCGTGACGCGTTGCAGCTGTTGTGTTACGCCAACGGCGTCGGAAAGACGGAAAACGTGGCCAACAGCTGTAAGAGCGTGCATTGGTTATGAGAAAGGGACGTTAATTACCAGGGGAAGATTTAGGGAGGGTGAGGGCCGGAAACCTCTATGGCAAAAACTGCATTGACGACAGCTTTTTTCGAAAAAGTTTAAAAATTAATGGTGCAAATAGAACCCACTCCCTTCATCAGTACCGGATCTTTATCACCGAACTCTGGGGCAAGCGCAAGAATATCTGCACATCACAGAAAAGTTTCTGCGCAGGCAACCGAGAGTGCGATTAGCATTGTTAGTGCTATATATTACATGAGCATGCCATAAAAAGGCAGTTAGGTAAGGTTGTTTAGTTAGGTAAACTTCGAGAAATTGATAGGAAGTGACATTTTCAATGCTAATTTTGTAGCACTACGGTAAGGGAGCGTTGGTACGGCGGGAGATTGTCGTACTTTTGCATTTACTAGCATTTGAAGCCATAAGCGAGTTGTTACATATTAGTCAGAGATAGCGTCAAGATCAGACTGCAGGAGCAGGTTACCACGAGGGTTTATTATTTCGCGATAACGAACACAATCATCGGCACAAAGCTTTATGGATGAAGAAATAATAGGGCCGGAACAAAGCCTTGTGTAACACCAGATTTCAGGAGTAGATGAGGCACAGTTGGTAGCTCTAACAAACTGAGAGCAGTTAATGAGGAAACACTAAATCCATTGTATGTATTAAGGGCACAGCTTGGCCAAAGGACGCCAGGGCTAACGTTTTTAGTGCACGCGATGTGTACGGTCGACCCATTTTGTGTAAGCACTTCACCCCAGAGAAGCTAATTAAGCATCGGGTCAGGGTTGTATCCGGCTACAAATACTACGCCAACGAATGCCACGGCGTGCGCTGTCACACTTTTCGCCCCCTTACCGTCGACGGCGCCTGTACTGTATACGTTTGGGTGGGCGACAGAGCATTTGGAAGCCTTCTACGGGTTTGAGCTGAAGCGACACACTCTTGAACGTTGCAATTAAGGCCAGCTAGCATCCACGAGAACATACGCAGAAGTCGTGAGAAGCTTAATAGCAGAATTAATCAAGCAGAAGCTTAATTGCACCCCACTTTAGTGATGAGGAGGCATTGATCGCCATGGACTAGGTCGCCATCATCAGTTTTACTGCGCCCACTACAGGGCAAAGGCCTCTCCTGTATCAGCTGAAGCCACCTTACGCAAACTTCCTAGCCTCATCCGCCAACCTTTCCACCGCTCCCTGCTTCGCTTGCATTCTCTTGGAATCCGATCCCTTAATTACCCTTAATGACCATCGGTTATCTATAGCTTTCGCAGTACATGCCCTGCCCATGCGCATGTTCTGTTCTTGATTTCGACTAGGATGTCGTTAGCCCGTGTTTGTTCCCTAAGCCACTCTGCCATCTTCCTGTCCCTTAATGTTATACCTATCATTTTCCTTTCCATAGCGCGCTGCGTTGTCCTCAATTTAAGTTGAACCCTTATCATAATCATCCACGTTTCTTCCCCTTAGTTGAGTACTGGTAATACTTTTCTTTTGAGGGATATTGGTAAACTGCCATCCATGATCTGAGAGTATACCTACCAAATGGCACTCCGCTCCAATCTTATTATTCTAAGCATTTCACTCTCGAGATCCCGATCTGCGGTTGCTACCTGCCCTAAGGAAACGTATACCCTTACCACTTCCAGTACCTCGCTACCAATCTTTAACGGCCGTTCCCATCCGAGACTGTTGAGCATTATTTTAGTTTTCTGCTTATTAATTTTTAGACCTACCATTCTGCTTTGTCTGTCTAAGTCATTGAACATGCTTTGAAATCCAGCCCCTGAGTTACTTAACAAGGAAATGTCATCAGCGAATCGCAGTTACACATGTATTCTTCATTAACTCTTATCCCACTGCTCCCAGTCCAGGTCTCTTAATGCCTCCTGTAAACAAGCGGTGACTAAGTATTGCGCGATAAATTAGTCATTCGTACACGCATACATCAACTTCGCTTCATTATCGCCTATGGCGAAAATACCGTTCAAACGTCACACAATTAACTATCGCAGACTGTCGTATGAGCCTTGTTTATGTTGGCGAACTGCTCAGCGCGTAAAATTGTTTCTTTTTAGGAAAGGAAATGGCGCAGTGTCTGTCTCACATGACGGTGGATACCTAAACCGTGCCGTGAGGGAAGGGATAAACGAGGGAGGGAAAGAAAAAAAAGTGCCGTTGTGGAGGGCTCCGAAATAATTTCGACCACCTGAAGATCTTTAACGTGCGCTGACATCGCACAGCACACGGGCGCTTTTTGCGTTTCGCCTCCATCGATACGCAGCCGCCGCGGTCGGGTTCTAACCCGGGTACTCCGACTTTGTAGACGAGCGCCTTACTACCGAGCCACCGCGGCTCAGCTCGTCCCGCTCGCTTCATAATTATTTTACAGCAACAACTAGACGTCCGCGTCCATAGATGTCACTGTAATACACACGTTACCCGGGAGCGCAAGAGCCCAACGCACAATTGTACCGTCGCGTCATCCTTTCTTTGCATACACCACCGGCCAACGAATTCAAACTCTTGGTACGGTTCAAGACTCGCCAAGAAATGTTCAAGATAACGACGCCAGAAGCCGCGCAGACTTTCATGTGCGCAAATTTTATGCACCAGCTTTCACAGAGTTGTGCAGCACTTCCATATGCACGCAGTAGCGGTGTTCGACTAGTACGTCTGCTGTTGGAAAAGTTCCACCTGAGAGTTGGCACCACGCAGGCTCAAGCACCTGCTCTAAAATTCCGCGTGTACACGAATAACTTCGCGTGATAGAAACAGTTGAGAACACGCACTTCACCCGAGGCCGGACTCTTTCATTTGAGCCGAGTGTTCCAGAAACATCTTCCCTATAACCGTGCAGCGGCGGACGGAGTCGTTCCTGCGGACTGCGTCCGCATTGCGGAGCAGAGGTTCTGTTGCGTTCTTGCACAGAATCTTCGCCGCGCCCGCAAAGCCCGCGGCGACGGCCAAGTCCAAGGGAGTCATGCCTTCGTCGTTTCGAATACCCGCGTCCGCCCCGAAGTCCAACAGAAGCTCCACGCACTTGTCGTGACCTCGGCGCGCCGCCACGTGCAAAGCCGTCTCGCCTCTCAGGTCCTGGACGTCACGGACACCGTAGTTCTGCAGCAGAGATTCCAGCAGCTGCACAACATTCTGGGACGCGCAGTAATGGAGCACCGTCTGGCCAAAACGGTCGCACAGGCTAGGGTCCAGGAGGTCCACCGTCTGCGTATTCTTGTCCGCGAAGGCCGTCAGGAGTTCGGTCACTTGAGGCGTCTCTGGTGGTGCGCTGACCAGCTTGTCTGAAGCTTCATCGCCGTTCTCTGCTTCTGACAAACTCTGCGTTTCCTCAACCCCGCTGTCGTCAGCTGACGCACCACCATTCGATGTCACGTGGTGATCCGCACCGCTTGTTCGTACGGAGCTTTGGCTACTTCCAGCGACGCTGTCCGCTATGGACTGTTTGCGCGACTTGTCCGCTAGCGGCAGCTCGATGAGCAGCGCGGCCGTCTTGTAGTGGCCTTTGGTCAGGGCCACGTGAAGGGCTGTCTCCCCTCGATCGTTCTGTGCGTTGCGGATGTGAGCAGCGTCGAGCAGGACCCGAACCACCTCAGGCCGGTCGTGACGACCGGATGCGGCCAGGTGCAGGCACGTGTCGCCGTACAGGTTTCTGGCGTCCCCCTTGCAGCGAGAGGCGACCTCGCGGATTACCTCCAGCTGCTCTTCGGTAGGCGCCGTGTGCGAGGCGACCGCCGCCTTGACGCAGGCGTGCAGCGGCGTCAGTCCGTAGACGGAGTCCGCCACGCCCTTCCAGGACAACGCGGCGCGCTCGAAGAGCAGCTTGGCGACGGCGGGGCTCCGGAAGACCTCGTGCAGTGCCGTCCAGCCGCGGTTGTCGCCCAGGCAGGGGTCGCAGCCGAAGTCCAGCAGCACAGAGGCCACCGCCGGCTGGTCGTGGCGGGTGGCCTCCAGGATGGCCGTGCAGCCGCCACAGTCCTTGTTTGGGTCATCGGCGAGCACGATGCCGGATGAGAGGGAAGCAGCCACGCCTGCAGCGTCGCCCGCTCGCACGGCTTCGTGCAGTCGCCGGCTCAGGGTGGCCTCGATGTCGCTGCCCTCCATGCTGCAGCTGCGCGCAGAGGGAAAGAAAAGGCGAGGCAGGGTGAGCAAGCTTTTCGCTGCCGGCGGGAACTGTAGTGCATAGTTTGTAATAGGTAGCACCGATTAGCGCGATGGCGACGTTCATTAGCAATGGTGCTTGTGCATCTTAACTTTCGAATGGAAGGAGCTACGTCGTACAGAATGTTAAGCAGACAATTAAGTGAAGGGAAAAGAGGTGTTGGTTATGACGTTCATGACTGAAGCCAACAGTCACCGAAACCAATGAGCATAAGGGGTATCTTTTTCCATTTGTGGTGTTAACAGCGTAATTATTTTATCGCTTAAATATAATTGATAAACCAGAAGAAAAAACAACCACATGCCGCCGGTGGGATCCGAACCCCCGACATTTGAATTTCGCGTCCGGTGTTCTTCCAACTGAGCTACGGCGACGGCTGTCCAATCTGCTTTCGGGGGTATGTATAGTGTAACCGAACCTTGAGAGTGTTCACCAGCGCCACCCTCGTCCATAGTGTGCACCGTTTGGGCGAGGGTGGCGCACCAGCCCACCAAAACTTAAATACTGCTACAATCTCATTCGTGGCGGCAGCTATAGAATTCGAATCTCAAAACTCCATGTGGCAGGTTCGAGTACTACTCTCTTTAGTAGTTCACTATCAAGAACCACGTTTCTTTTTAGCTATTCATAAAACTTGAAAAGACATTCAAGAGTTTAATATGTGTACTGGAAAACCACTCAGCGAAAACCAGACAGTGTGCGCTTCTCAATCGTACATACTTCCGGAGTAATCGCTGACTGCGTGTCCCTTGTTGCTCGCACCTATAGCACCGTTCTTGCAGACGAGGTAATTATGGCTGGGCACAAAACCGGCGGGAAAAGCCTTCACTTTCCATACCGCGTCCGCTGCTGAAAGGGCGCGTTTATCTATAGTTTTTTTTTTCTAACTTTTGGAAAAAGATTTACACGGTCGGAGAGGCAAGCGGACACACCTGATCTCTCTCTCTCTCTGAAAAAGCGGGAGACTGGCCACACATTCAGCGCTCTTTTTCCGCGCTAAACAAAGTACTAAGTTTTTTTTTTTCCTCGTGTATAAGCGAGGGCCACAAAAACTCCCGTACACGCGGTCACCCGGCCATCCAAGGACGTACTGCTTTCGGCCTAATCAGTTTGGCGAATTTTAACAATGTGCTTGAATGGACAGCTCCTTCGGCACTTTGCATGACGTGTCTGAAGTTTAGTTCTGCGTAATTTTTCTCAGCGGGCAACGTATTATTCGTTCGTTTTCACTGACCGTGAAACATGAAGAGAGCCAATAAGCCCGATGTACCTGTGTGAACTCAAGCGAGCTACGCTGTTCGTCACCGCTGCTCAAGAGCACGGGAGCTGGTATAGATGACATCATGTGCACACTTCAAGGGCCACACCTTGCCAACAGTTGTACAGATCAGATAATGCGCAAAGCGGTACTTATGTAAATGCAGCGGCACACACCACGGGTCATGGCAAATGCGTGCACAGTTCAACAACAGGGGCCACCTTAACAAACAGCGAACAAACAAAAGAAGGTAGCTTACGGGGAGTACGCTACTCATGCGCAGGTGTATACGAGCAGCACACTTGACACTCTAAGTCAAAAAGAATGGTTAAAGCGAGGCTAACTGCACCACTTAGAATACTAACAACTAAAGTCTAGTCCGTGGCACGTCCCTTAGCAGTTATAGCCTCCAAGAAAGTAATGGTTACGACGGACGGCTGTGACTATACAGTTATAACCTCTAAAGAAATAACCCCCGTAGCACTTTCAGCCCTTCGTGTTCGAGGAGTATGAAAACGAACGACTAGTTTGCGCTCAAGAGCCAAATTGATTTCTACTACTGCATCGAACTTGAAGAGACTTCAGAGGTAATATGCGTTTAGAGGCAAAAACCACTCAGAACAGTATAAGCTTCTCACTCGTATACATCGATTACACGCTAATATATATGTACACCGCTCGCGTAGACGCGGAAAGCATGAAGGAACAGTTCATTACGGTCTCAGCAGGCGGCTGGCTTTCGGGTGACGCTGGGTGACTCCGACAATGACCGGCTTCACCTCCGTCTCGTCCCTGCATATATCAGTCAGTTGTACACTTCACACCGCACACAGTCCCGAGTATCCGTCGCGCAGAAGACGCCATGCGTCCGAGTCGTATGCGACACAGCAACCCGTACACGGGGCTCTATCAACGCTGTGACTGGTCAGCAGCGCGTGCGCTGTCTCCAAAGTCGGAAGCCAAGATAGATGCCAAGGGCGCTGTTTACTCAGATGTGATAAACGCGGCGAAAGATTGTAGGGAGCAGCGCGATCGAGTTATCTCTCTCGCTTTCTCTCTTCCACTCCCCCTCCTCTCCCTTACTACCCTCTTGTGCACAGGGTACACCAGCCCAGCGCAGCACGAGGAATGCTGTATGCATAACAATAGCACTCACCCCGCAGTGGTAACACAACGCTGCCTGAGGTGAAGGTGCAAGAGTTGGTGTTGTGTACTCCTCTCGTCGCGGTGTCGTGTGCACGGAAACCACAGACTCCATCAGCACCAGCTCTATAGCGCGTCGGCAAAATGCAAAAAAAAAAGACTATCGCTTCACCCCAACCTGTACCCAGCGCGTGAACACTTGTAAGAATCGACTTTGTTTTCTTTGCCACCAACTTTGCTGGCTCTTCGAAAACAAAGAAAAAACGTTGCAGTTTCCTCTAGCTAGATGCAGTACGCTTTTTTCTGTTCAATGGTGACCCGTATCTATATTCATGCTTGAATACGATACACACATTTATGTTTCGATACAGTCCTGATTTGGGATCTGGTGTTGTATATTCACGTTTCGATGCGACCACAATATGGGTGCTATCTCGTTAATTCGAACTCCCTTAACCCGAACTCCCGGTTTATTCGAACTGGCTCCA
Source organism: Amblyomma americanum (assembly GCA_030143305.2). Classification (NCBI taxonomy): domain Eukaryota; kingdom Metazoa; phylum Arthropoda; class Arachnida; order Ixodida; family Ixodidae; genus Amblyomma; species Amblyomma americanum. The sequence continues at coordinate 38,737 of JARKHS020017591.1, read as the reverse complement.
TGGCCCCGTTAAGTGTAGCGCGATCCAGCTGCACCTAATTCCCACTCCACGTGATTAAATCTAACTTTTCGGCCCCCATTATAGTTATCATTATTGATATTTGATTGGACAATGTTTCGCGCTTGCGAAGTACACGAGAACGAAATTCGGGACTGGCCAACTCGACCGATGGAACTGCCTGTGACGTCCCCGATTGACGACAATACTTTCATCTTGTCCTTCAACTATATGTGCACAACAGGGAGTGCTCTTCGATAGCAAAGCATGTGCCCATGGCAAAAACTTGAAACATGGCTCACTGACGGCCTCAATTAATGCATAGGCCTTTTTTATAGTATCCTTTGTATCGAAAACAAAAAAAAGCATGAAGGATTCAGTAAACCCTTGGTATCTGCTACAGCTACGTCTACACGCTTTCGTGCTATTCACGGATGTGTGTCTCAATCTCCTTATCGTCGTAGGGCCGCCTTCGGAGACGTCTTGACGTGGCCGCCATATCCTGGTGCGCATTTCCTGGCGAATGTACACCGAAACGGGTCAGCTTGATATGCATTCCACTAAGGAATAAAGCTAAGGAACAAATGACGTGGCCAACCTCAATCGCGGCGTTGTCAAACGAACCGCCAGACCAGTGCTCCCCCTGGACATGCGTCAACGTCGTTCGGCGCTACACAGCCTTCAATAATAACGTAAATTTGGCAGGATGCAGCCACACATCTCGATCCTGTTCTTTGGCCGCATTTCGTGACGAATCTCTGTTATTAATTCCCTGGTCGCTAGTCCTGACGTCGAAGACTGTGCTCACCAACTTTAGTGACGCAGAGTCATGAATAAGAAAAATAGTTAAAAAAGTTGGCAGTGGCAATTAACTTGGCTAACCCTGGAGTTCAGCGAAAAGCAAGCACGCTTGCTAAGCGTCTGAGGCTCGTCCACGGCAGCTCCGCTACACGACCACGTGACTATGACGTGGTATCACATGGTCTTACGACACCCCCATCGGATGTTCTTAGAGGTGCACTGAAGAGGGATCTGAACTCATCTTTTTTACCGCAGGAACTCTATCTACACGTTCCGGTCATTCTTATAAACTTCGAATTATTGTCCTGTGCGGCGGATTGCCCTAATAAAGTCGGATTATACGTACCGGCTCCCGCCCCCCCCTTTTTTTAACTCAATGCGGTAGGTAGGAGGAGTCAACCAACGCGTCCGCCACTGCTTGCAGCTCTGCCATCGACGGAGGGATACGTAAATCAAAAATGACACGTATCTTTATTTCCGTGGGCCTGATTTACGGCTATCTAGTCTGTGACTGACACTGTTTATTCACAGAAACCTAAAAACAAAATAAAAGCGAAAGCGAAGCCGCCACTAGACTGGCTGAAAGGCACTCCACGCGTTGGTTGACTCCGCCTATACCTACCGCGTTAAGTTAAAAAAAAAAAAGGCTGGAGCCGGGACGTTTAATCCGATTTAATTAGGGCACAAGTAGATAGAGTCCCTGCGGTAAAAAGACGAGTTTAGATTCCTCTTTAGTGCACCTTTAAGGTCAAAGGTCAACCCGCAGGTCACCCAATGTCAAAGGTCAGCGGCCACAGGTCAACTAAAGGTCATGGGTCAGGGGTTCGGCACTATAACTTTACCACATATGGTTGGTTATACATGGCTAACGCGGTAGGGCTGAAGGTCGTTCAAGGTAATTCTCCGGCTATATACGCGACGACTGCTTCACCTAGTGAAGCTTTTCGCTTCAAAAATTCGGGCTCTGGACCGCTTAAGGATGTGCACTACGTCGTAGCTTTTGCGCAGCTCGCTAACTCAGTGTATAAGAAAAGGCTCAAGTATTAAATCGCCAGATGCCATGCGCTGAGCGCCCCGTCAAGTTCAGGTATAGCGGGACTGCAGAAGGGAACACTTAATAGGTTCACGTTCAAGAAACAGGTCTACGTTTAAGTCTGCATTGAACTTCAGGAATAGTATACATGAAGCTCATCCTTCCTTACTGAAACTGCGATATAAAAAAAAATTAGTTTGCTTCTCGCGCATTCTCGGGGAATAATCTTTACCTGTCGTGGTGGATCAGTGGCTTTGGCGTTCATCTTCTGAGACGGTGCGCTTTGGCTGTGTTCTTGTCGGACATGCATCACCGAGTACCCCCTCCCTCCCCCCTTATCCTCCTCCCTTCCATCGATGAAGTTACATTGAACCCGTCCAAAAAAAAAAATGTGCCTGCGCTGAGCCCAAGCTCATGGGTTGGAATCTCAGCCTTAGCGGCCACTTTTCAATGGACGCCAAAAGCAAGACGCCCTTGTACTACGCGATATCAGTACTGTTTTTTTTTTTAAGAACCTCGGGTGGTCGAAATATAGACCACTCATACGGCCTCCCACATACAGCCGACGGGCAGGTTTAGGGACATCAAACAAAAAAATACCTACATAACAAGAGCAGTTGGTTACGCGAGAAAGCGATAGTCGTTAACGTATATTACGCGTCACTGCTCCCGTTAGGAGTCGCGCGCGATGAGCATGGTCATTTTCAAATGTACTTTTACTTCTCATTCCGCCCCTATTTTAACTGCGTGTACAACAAGCGGAATTCTATAGCGCATCCCTACTAGAAAAAAAAAAGAATTAATTCTATATAGACCTCGTAGCCTGCGGAAGTTCATACAACGCGATAATTGCATTTTCTTTCCCCTGTCGATAGTTGGAGTGAGCACTTTTAAACGGTGACTGGAGATATTTTCATGATAGTTTACTTGGTGAAAGACGACTCACCAAATGGCGCGGTGACCTACGCCAGTCGAACAAAAATCACGCGCACACACATTCACTCCTGGGGTTGCTGTCGGGGCGTTGGTAAGCATTGTGACCCTAAGGAAACAGGGCCTTCGTCGTCCACATCGCTGAAGCCGCACTGTCCTAAGCCTTAACCTTTCCCAATTTCAGAAAAAAAACTGTAGTTGTGAGGCAAGGATCGAGAAGGTATATGCGCCCAGGGTGCCAGTGAAGGAGTAGCAACACGCTGGTAGTGCAACGGGATCGGATCGCACACTTCACATTATTAGAAGAAACTTTCCTACACATTCACTAATCGTGGAAAGAACGATTTTCAGCGGCAAAGTATAGGCGTAGCAGCATATCGCCGCAAGCCAGCAGATATAGCGAAGCACGGGCAAACACTTCCTATAACCGTGCCTCTTCCGCCGGACAAACGCACCCATTGCCCTTGCAGGAGCACATAAGAAACGCCCTCGTGGGATATCAACGGACAGCCTGTTGAGAATGCAGGCCTTAGCTTGCACTTGGACGCGTTTAACTCGACAAGGCATTTGCGGTTTCTGCGTTGGCGATGCGTCTACAGCAGTAGCCAATGCATTTACAAGCAAATAACGAGAAAGTCTAATGGATACTGACTCTTCGTCACTGCTGGGCAGTACGCAGCACCTCTTCTCCACAGCCATGGTCTCCCGGTGGCTTTGACGTCGGCGTAATGTGCGCAGCGTGCCAGCGTCGCCACAGAAGCTTTCAGGGTCTCGAAACAACCAACACACCTGCGTCGAGCCGCAGCTGGCCGAACTGTTCTGATTCTCGTCAGCCCGTAGCTGCAGCAGCTCCTAGCTTTGCACGTCCACCGGAGGTTGTCGCTTCCTGCCGCGAGACAGAAAAAAAAGGGGGGTGGGGGCGGTAGTTGACGACATATCCGTCTTCTCGCGTTGCTTTGCGACGCCGACTGATACGGTCTCCTCAGTTTTGGAGTTGCGCGCGTTACGGCGGTGGCGTCGAACCGCCAGGAGCTCGTGACGTGTTCGACGTCTTCGAGCCGATGCGTGTGTCGCCCCGAGGCAGGGTCCGTTTGCGGTGACATCCGTATGAGTCATGCGAAATTACTTCCCATACCGTGCGCGTATATATTTAGTGATTTTTTTTCTGTCATTCGTCGCTGCATGCGCAAGAACGCTGTAGTTGACGCAAGTTGTTTTGGGTTTGACGAAGAGTAGAAGGCGCTCGTTGCGAGAGGCACGTCTGCGTGTTTCTATAGAACCGCATACATTTCCTCTTCCTCCGCAGCCGTGCCTTCTGGTACCGCGTGTAATATAGTTATCGAGACTTCCCAGACACGAATATGATTAATGCATGAGAGCGGATGCATGCGGCCCCTGGCACCAAGTCCCATGGCGGCAAAAGTTTAAAAACATGTCTAAACACAGACTAAACGAGTGCTATTGCCCGAGGTCTTCTGGCGCACCTGAGTATATCGTATATGACGTTTTGTATTCAGACGACTAATTATTTATCATTATTGAAATATTACCCATTATTAACGGAGTGTAGCTTTTTTTTTTATTCGAGAAGTGTGCCATGAGGCATAAGTTCGACTTACCGTGTCTCCTAGCGGTCGTAATGATTTCTCAAACTGTTCCGATGTTCATGACGACTCCTGGTAGCGGATTATAGTTGCTAGTGAATAAGGAAGTGGACATGGGGAGCGGTAACTCGCTTGATTGGAAGAGCGCCAATAGCTGCTCTCGCAAAGCGATTAATGCCGATAATTGGGCAATTGGGTGAACCTTCATTGCAAACAACAGCGAAAGATGGCTCCAGCGCTGACTCTTCCTTCGTGTCGCATATCAGCCCTTCTTGCACTGTTGTTTGCAATTACGAACCGATCTCGCGCACGGCGAATCGGCGCTTCCGTAAACCTGGCTCTCTTTTCATATTTTATGCAGCACCAATGGGTCGGACTGAACGGGCGTCGGAAACGCGGCAGTTGGGTAAAGCTGTTTGCACGACTCATTGTAATGTAGGCCGGCAATCTTGGCGGAGCTGGTTAGGGCGTTTTTTGGCTCTCCTGACGAAACGGCCCGAGCAGGATGCGCCCCGTGATTTCTGGCGCAGGCAAATGTCCGCACACATTCGAAGACACGCCCGTTACGCCGACCCCTAGGTTTGGAATAAAGAGGCCCAAAAGCGCCGCCATATTGGACACAAGGCTGTGGAAGACACCTGCTATCACCTACCCGTAGAATAGGAAAGCGTTGGGTATCATGAGTTTTGAAATCTCAGAATTTCAAAACTGTTTATTTAAAAGTGTTATTAGACTTTACATTCTTTCAACTGTTTAGCACTTCATATTTATTTCAATTGTTTATGCTTTATGGTTTAAATGGTTTAACGTCCCAAAGCGACTCAGGCTATGAGGGACGCCGCAGAGAAGACGGTCGCCATCTGCTGGATGCGTTATGTTTCATGTCCCTGGACCCTGGTGCTTTGTTATTTATTGCGTTATTCAAAAGCGTTATTTTCGTTCCATCAGCTGCATTGGTTCCTCTTTTGTAATGATGCTTGTATCTTTTTGTAAACACTGCCTCACAGTGCTGCTGTAAACGTATCCCCGTATTTTACATTTTTAGTTGGAGCCCAGAGCCCCGTCAGGCAGACTTATCTGCCTTCGGGCCCTCCAGGATTCTTGACAATCCAAAAAAATAAAATTCCAATAAAGCTTCCGCACACTCTCCCCGCATCCCGGACGCCAACTGTATCCCGAGTCGTGAAAAGCTGTGTACATTTTTACGGAAAGCCAAACCACAGAGAACTGTTGCGCTTATCACCATGAAGAGGGCGCTGCGCAATGCGATGGCAGCGCCGCCAACGACGACGACCACGTTCACACAGGTGCTTCAGTGCAGACTGCGTCTGACTGCTTTGTATGTATGTGTCTGGTGGCACGCGAAGGCAGCCAGCTTTCTTAACTCTTCCCTTATCGTTTGAAACATTGACACTTTGTGCAGGTTCTCTTCATTATTTTTATTTAAAACGGTATAGTAGCTCACTGCCATGAAACATTAAAGATGAAGGTACCTTCTTATAATATGCACTTAATGTAGAAATATCCAGCTATAAATCGCAAAGTTATTTGTTAAAAACAAAATATGGCGAAAATTACGGTAAAAGCATATAGCGTGAGGCTTATAACATCAAAGAAACATTATCTGAAAATACAAAAATACATAGAATGTTTTTGCCTCGTCTGACGCAAGCGGGAGTTTCGATGTTTTTCTCTGCAATCAATTTTAGCTGCAAAAGTGTATTAGCTGCCGCACACGAACTGTTGAACTAATGCATTGCGGTGTTGGAAGACTTTTTTTCTGCTGTAAGTTTTATTGAAAAACGCCGGAATGTACATGATAAAAACTGATATAATGCGCCTCTGATTGATGGCCATGTAAAAAAGTTTGTGAAAGAGTAACGCGCAAAAGAAAATACAAATGCGAACATTTTGGCTGCGCCACCGAAACTAGTAATTATATCTGTATGTGCATGACACGAAGGGGAAAAAATGCCTAGAATGCATAATGTACACGTAATGTTCGAAATACTGGTCAACAACAGCTATGCATAAAAAAGAATCAGCTTAGCCCTTTCATACACCACCCGCCTTTCTCTTCAGAAACTATTTTCCTCTCTAAATAGTTCATGTAGGCTTCAAGAAAGAAAATTAGAGTGGTCTCGAAGAGAATCACCAAGAGTAATTGCTTACAGGCACGTGCGAAATTTCGTACAAAGTGTCACTCACAATGGCTGGAAATTGTAACATCGAATCACCTAGGATTCGTCTACTGAGTACTGACGTATCAGAGGATCTATTTTGTTTATTTCGAAGGTATTTGTTTCATTATAGAAACGCCAAAAAAAGAAGACATCATTATGTGTCACCAAACCTGCATGTCTGCAGGATGATGGCTCACAGTTTGGAGAATATTATGCAGTCCTTTCTTTATTTAGCGTAAAAATCACACTATTTAGGATATAATAGGGGATAAATTTACCCTAAACAATGATCTCTCTGGTAGCTGTCGTCACACACTCTCATAAAAAGTTCTGAGTTCGCAACTTGTACAGACCACCTTGAAGGGTTAAAATCTATTAGTGCTACAAAGAAAAAAAAATATCGTTGCCTAAGGTTTGTGTGCCGCTGGGCGAAACAGTTTCTTTATGGTGCGAAGCGGACACGGACGGGCAACATACCCAAAAGACTTGTAAGCCCTGTATCTTGTACGCAAAGTAACGGCTGGTTATCAAGAGGCGTTACCATAATGGGTGCCAGAACGGTTAGCAGCCTCTCATCACACCTCGGAACTGATTGGGCTTGACTACTTGCTGCTTACAAGACATTGTCCTCTTTAATGAAAATCGAAATGAAAACTGGTTTGGGGGAAAGGAAATGGCGCAGTATCTGTCTCACATCTCGGCGACACCTGAACCGCGCCGTAATAGAAGGGATAAAGGAGGGACTGAGAGAATAAAGGAAGAAAGAGGTGCCGTAGTGGAGGGCTCTGGAATAATTGCGACCACCTGGGGATCTTTAACGTGCACTGACATCGCACAGCACACGGGTGCCTTTGCGTTTCGCCTCTACCGAAAGGCGGCCGCCGCGATCGGGTTCGAACCCGGGTACTCCGGATCAGTAGCCGAGCGCCCTGACCGTGTACCCGCGGAAATTCTGGCATTTGAGAGAGAAATTTGTCTCGACTTGCAGCCACGTCGTTGCAAGTTGTGCGCGCATCCTGCCTTTCTTATCTTTAATTATTAATAATTAATAATTGGTTTTGGGGGAAAGGAAAAGGCAATGGGGAAAGGAAATGGCGCAGTATCTGTCTCATCTATCGTTGGACACCTGAACCGCGCCATAAGGGAAGGGAAGGGATGAACGAGGGAGTGAAAGAAGAAAGGAAGAAAAGGGTGCCGTAGTGGAGGACTCCGGAATAATTTCGACCACCTGGGGATCTTTAACGTGCACTGACATCGCACAGCACACGGGCGCCTTAGCATTTTTCCTCCATAAAAACGCAGCCGCCTCGGTCGGGTTCGAACACGTGAACTCCGGATCAGTAGCCAAGCTGTACCGGAATTCACGCGTTCGAACCCGACCGCGGCGGCTGCGTTTCGATGGAGGCAAAACGCTAAGGCAACCGTGTGCTGTGCGATGTCGGTGCACGATAAAGATCCCCAGGTGGCCGAAATTATTCCGGAGTCCGCCACTACGGCACCTTTTCCTTCCTTTCTTTCACTCCCTCCTTTATCCCTTCCCTTATGGCGCGTTTCAGGTGTCCAACGAAATATGAGACAGATACTGCGCCATTTCCTTTACCCAAGAACCCAGTTTTCATAACGGGAAACACCCTTTACGCTGGGAAATTGCTTATACAGGTGCAGAAAAACATACTTCGAAAATTGTAAAACATTTCGGCAAATATAAAAGGTTCCCAGTGGGTTGCGCGCCAACTGGATTTCCGCGGCTGCCACACTAAAATGGCAAAGCGGCATTGAAAATCGTTAGGTCGACGGCCCAAAGAAAAAATAAAAACTGTCGGACGATTTAGCGTGGTTATGTCAAATGCGAATTAGGTGTGCTAGCACTTCGGTTTTCCCTTCGGCTTCGCTTCGAGGTTCGGTCTTTCGAGGTCGAGCAGGTTTCAGACAAAGATCGGCGATGCGATAGCGTTAATCGGTCAATGACCACATATGCGGAATTGGTCATTATCTACTTTACATTCATAGATCCCTGGGAGTCCTCATTCCACTCCTGACGCAGTGGTGCAGCGACGCGCCAGTGCCCCGCGAAGGCAGGTGCTGCCCCTTGTGGGGCTTGTAGGACTTAAGTTCACGGAGAGCGGCTTCGGACAAAGATCGGCAATATCTGAGATGGGGGGTAGCGCACTGAAACAATATTGTGGCTCAGTGGTTCGGGCGCTAGGCTACTGATCCGGAGTACCACGGGTCGAACCCGACCGCGGCGGCCGCGTTTCGATGGAGGCGAAACGCTAAGGAGCCCATGCGCTGTGCGATGTCAGTGCACGTTAAAGATGAAAAATGAATTTTTTTTTCTTGGGGGGGGGGGGGAATGGCGCAGTATCTGTCTCACATATCGGCGGACACCTGAACCGCGCCATTAGGGATGGAGTAAGGGAGGGAGTGAAAGTAGAAAGGAGGAAAGACGTGCCGTAATGGAGGGCTCCGGAATAATTTCGACCACCTAAGGATCTTTAACGTGCACTGACATCGCACAGTACACGAGCGCCTTAGCGTTTCGCCTCCATCGAAACGCGGCCGCCGCGGTCGGGTTCGAACCCGGGTACTCCGGATCAGTCGCCGAGCGCCCTAACCATTGAGCCACCGCGGTGGTTGTTTAAGATCCCCTTGTGGTCGAAATTATTCTGGAGCCTCCACTACAGCACCTTTTTCTTCCTTTCTTCTCTCGGTCCCTCCATTATCCCTTCTCTTACGGCGCGGTTCAGGTGTCCGCCGAGATGTGAGGAAGATACTGCGCCATTTCCTTTCTCCCAGAACCATGCAGTTTTTTTTTTTTGCCCACGCTGTCCATGGCACAACGCGCTGACAGTGAGATTTCGTCATCACGCCCAAAGCAGCCCGAGCCTAATGTTTGTGTAGTGCAACCTGTGTTCGCGAGAGTCTTGCGAGGCCTAAACCTGGAACAATTAAATGCCTTTTAATTTCCATACAAGGGCAAATCGGAACTGCGGAGTACCTATGTAAAAGCCAGATTCGAACCTCACCTGTGCTTCTTGGCGCTCCTTTAGCTTCAAGCTTTTTAATGGTTTCATAGAATTAAAGAACGTATTCGTGAAGATACGCGTGCTCCTCATTTCTCCTCGAGGCTTGGACGTCACCGACGTATACGTAGTAGCCTATAGAGAGAAGGTCCTGTACAGGCTCGGCGCGGCCTTCACCCCTCCAGTCACCACGGATTGACAGCAGCAATGATTTCTTCCCCTCTTTGCAAACACTCGTAATAACTGTCAGTTCTGTCCAACGCCTCTTGCAAAGCTGACAGCCGGCACTCATCCCTCTGCTGCCGCCTCCGCTCTCTCCGCCTTCGCCACCTACAGTACATGGATGGGCCTCCGTATACGGGCCGACCTCGTGACCTGCAAGCGTTCCGTACGAGGCCCGCACCTTCGCTCTGTACGGGCCTTCCTCTCGGAAGCTTTGCTTTCATTTGTGCGTTCGATCTCCCTCCCGTATACCACAGGGCAAACATTCGCAATGAAAGAAAAGCGCGCTGTGAGGCTGCGTCACTGCAATGACATCAGAAAGTTTACGCACCTTCGGAGATACGTCGCCGCTTACTCACGCTGCACCTCAAATAATAACAACCATTGACTGATCGTGGTGCTGTCGCTCTGAAAATCTGCACACGAGGCGGGCATTGATTTGTTGTTGTTGTTAGTGACTATAGTTTCTTAATAAAATCAACAAATAGAAAGAAAATATGTTCCTAGCTGTGACATCTGCCATTTAAACCTGAAGCACCAGAGCTGCGGCTAACGTGAGAGAAAGGACAGGGAGAGTGAAAGAAAGGGGGAGCGATGGTAAAAAAGGATAGGGGCAGGGCCGCAATATACACTGTATGTACAAACACAGGATGTGGAAATAATGTATAATTTCCCCTTTCGGCTATTTCCCTGTGTCTTTCATCACCATCATCATCAGCCTGACTACGCCCACTGCAGGGCAAAGGGCTCTCCCATGTCTCTCCAATTAACCCTGTCCTTTGCCAGCTGCGGTCACCCTATGCCTGCAAACTTCCTAATCTCATCCGCCCACCTAACCTTCTCCCGACCCCTGCTACGCTTGCCTTCTCTTGGAATCCACTCCGTTACCCTTAAGGACCAGTGGTTATCTTGCCTTCGCATTGCATGCCCTGCCCAAGCCCAGTTCTTCCTCTTGATTTCGACTAGGACGTCATTAACACGAGTTTTTTCCCTCACCCACTCTGCCCGCTTCCGGTCCCTTAACGTTCCACTTATCGTTTTTCTTTCCATGGCTCGCTGCGTTGTCCTCAACTTGAGCTAAAGCATTTTCGTTAGCCTCCACGTTTCTGCCCCGAAGGTGAGTATCGGTAAGATACAGCTGTTGTACACTTTCCTCTTGAGGTATATTGGTAAACTGCCATTCATGATCTGAGAGAACCTGCCTAATGCGCTCCGTGCACCCCATTCTTATCCTTATCCGGCATAATAATAATAATAATAATAATAATAATAATAATAATAATAATAATAATAATAATAATAATAATAATAATAATAATAATAATAATAATTGGTTATTTTTGGGAAAGGAAATGGCGCAGTATCTGTCTCATATATCGTTGGACACCTGAACCGTGCCGTAAGGGAAGGGATAAAGGAGGGAGTGAAAGAAGAAAGGAAGAATAGGTGCCGTAGTGGAGGGCTCCGGAATAATTTCGACCACCTGGGGATCTTTAACGTGCACTGACATCGCACAGCACACGGGCGCCTTAGCGTTTTTCCTCCTAAAAACGCAGCCGCCGCGGTCTTGTTCGAACCCGGGAACTCCGGATCAGTAGCCGAGCGCCCTAACCACTGAGCCACCGCGGCGGGGCAATTATCCGGCAGCGGCGATCTCGTTTCAACACAAGCGAAAGGCGAACACGCCTGTGTGCTGTTAAGCCGCATTGAAGAACCCCAGGTTGTCTGAATTAATTCGAGGCCTTCAACAATGGCACCTCTCATAATCCACGTGTCACTTCGTGACGTTAAACCCCACATACCATGCCATGGAACTACCGTAACTTACCGATACCGTACCGTACCATAACATACTTAATCACTTTCGTTTTTTGGCACGCCGTCATGTTATTTAGTATGAGAAGCGGAAGCGTTTTTTCTTCTTGGTTAGCGACTGCAATACCTATAGCCCACAAACCCTCCCACCCCTCACTCAGGGCTTAAATTCAGGGGGATATCGGAGGGTCTGAGACTACTCTCGCCTTCGTTGTCTTTGGGTATTGGCGAATCGGAATCTGCACACAGCGATCCTTCTTTTTATTTTTGCAAGCGAGCACACACAGACCCGCTCTCCAAATTCGTGCACGCACGCACCGCGGTCCACTGTACACTGTCCAGATAACTTCACCGCCTTAGAACGGATCTTTCTTTCTGCATGCACTTTGTATAAAAGTAATGTTACAAACTGAGCAACACACAACCGTTAAACTTATTTGTCCCCTTTGTATAAAACTCTGCGTAAAACAGGCTGCCAGCCACTTTCTATCTCTTCCTCTATTACCATCTCTACCCGTGCTCAAATCAATAGAGACCCCCCTTCGACGGAGCCAGACTTTAAGCCCTGCCCATCCGCCTTTACAAGAGAGGAAGAAAGAAAATTCTTCGACTGTTATGCGCTGTAATTGCGATTGTAGATTATATATCGCATCATCTTAGCGCTCTTCGTCTGGAGTCTGGCGTTAAGCCTAATAAAAAAAGGCGTTTCTCTATCGCGCCGTTGACGCGTGAAGAGCGGAAGAAATCGCATCGCAGACTCATCGCGTAGGCCGGAACAGCGTGCATGGCGTTCGGGGCGTGTGCGCCTAAACCAGCACCGTTGCTGCGTCAAAAAACCGTACACAGCCCGACGCCTCCGGACGCATGCCGCGCTCTGTAGTTTGACGTCGGAGTCCGCTGATAAGAACGCCACGTCGTAGGTGCGCGGCGCACGGAAATAGGCGATGCCAGGCGCAACGTGTGAGCTGGCGCCACAAACACGCCCTCGGAGGTTATGACAGTGAATTCACCGCTGAAGCTCAGCTCAAATTAAGTTTCCTTTTTACTGAGAAGGTACAGCGACATTTCCTTTTTCCTACCAATTTCGTCCTCCAACCTACTTGTCTACATGCGAGCTCCCCGAATAAGGGTCAAAACTAGTCGGCGGATATAAATAGCGCAAAGCTCCAGCATTGTTTTACGCCTGGATTATATAATTAGCGTTCGATGAGAGTGCGCATGCGCTTAAGTTTTCACACAGTAGATAAATGAATAAATTTACTTCGAAGGAGGAGAAAAAACACACCCCTCGCACGTGGCCGTACTGGGCGAGCCTCAGTTGGGGGAAAGGGGAAAAATAGAGAGTAAGAGGCGACAGAAATAGCGACGAACAATCTTAACGGAAGTAGGCGTCAGATATAGCTGCAGGGCCTCAGATTGTGTAGTGCGATGAAGTTGTTTCCCCATAGTCAACATCGCCAGCCTGACTACGCTCACTGCAGGGCAAACTCTGCTATATCTCCGCAAGTAACCTTGTCATGTGCCAGCCGCAGCTACCCATCCTAGCAACCTTTATAATCTCATCCGCCCACCTAACCTTCTGCCGCCCCCTGCTACGTTCGCTTGCCTTCTCTTGGAATCCAGTCCGTCACCCTTAAGGACCAGTGGTTGTCTTGCTTTTACATTACATCCCCAGCCCAAGCCTCGTTTATTCTTCTTGACAAAGGACCTTGTGACGTCATCGCAATCTGCCCACTGTATGAAGTGCCAACCTAGCCATCGAATTGTGAGCAACCTAACCCACTGTGACAGGTGGTAACTGAATTATTGATTGCCCGAGAGAGGTCACGTGACCTTGTGGCGCCATCATAACCGGCACCGGGTTGTGAGCAACCTATAGTTCCTTGACAGCAACCAGGACAGAGAATCGAAATCAAAAATAAGAAATAAAAAGTGATATGTGCAACGGTCGGCACCGTTACTGTATAGCGGACAATTACTACATCACCTTGCAGTTCGAATATGGCGGTTGATGGACCGACAGTTGCAATGAAACTGACGCAAACACGTACATAAGTTGCAAAAAAAGCTGCGGCGACCAATGTGACATCTAATGGTAACCCATTCCATTCCTAAGGTGACTTACGCGTCTCCATAGCTTTTTACATGAGGGACGAAATGTGTTCAGAAAATATGGCAACAGGCATTCTGGACTATATATGTTACAGTAGGGTGCAACTTTAAAAAGAAATAGAAGTTGGTAGCAATTGGCCATTTTGCGCGGCGTCCTGTATTACTCCGCTCACAATTCACAACAGTAAACGAAATCGGCTTTTTAAATACTGGCTACACCAAACAAGCCAGAGGCATGAAAAATATTTTTTTTTTGATTTATTGATCTTTGTTGCTTTACAATTGTACGCAAACACTGCTCGGACCCATAGCCAACGGCTAGTAACGGGTCCAATAGAGAAAATGTATACAAGCATGCAGGCAACAATATACCAAAATAAAGTAAGCAAGTTAGTAAAAACAAAAGGCTATACATCACTCTCAACACTTGTAAGAGTATCAACAAAAGAAACACATATATTACAGATTATATAAACTAAAAACTTACAGATCAAACAAAACGCATAGAACTACACAAAAATTAAGGCATCACAAAAAGCTAGAGGAAAATAGTTGTTAACTATTTACAAAACATCACAAGGGTACAACACACGAGAGGAGGATAAAATAATTTCAGTGCACACTTTTTAATCACAAAACACTTTTAGAATAGACGCAAATTTATAAATCTATAAATAAATCAAGGTATCAGGTTTCTGCTACATGCAAATAATATCAGACGACTAGAAAAAAAAAAGAATGAAAGTATGAATTCAAAGTGTGTCATTCTTTATAAGGTAATAATTTTTTATTCCAATGGAAAAGTTGTAGGCAGTCTTTAGGTCATGTGGTAGATTATTCCAAAATTTTGCGCCCGTGAACTCTAGGAGACGCTCTCCATATACATTTCTTTTCACTGGCAAATTAAAATTGCCGTACGTGCGGCTCCGTGTTGAAAGTGGCGGGATGTTAAAGATTGATATATCAAACGGAAGGTTGTTTGTTACTATTTTATAAACACATTCAGCAGTTCTTTTCTCATGAAGTAAATTGAGTGGTAAGACGCGTAGTTTAGTAAATAGTGCCTTACTGTGTGCAGTGTAACTAGAAAATGAAATTATTCTAAGTGCTCTCTTTTGTAACTTTTTAATAGGCTCTAGGTATGTACTATACGTCCAGCCCCACGACTCGATGCAATATGAAAGGTGAGTATGTATTAATGTGAAGTATAGGACGCGCAGGATATTGGTATCAAAGTATTCGCGCGTCTGGAGAAGAGCATAACAACCGGATGCCATCTTAGTGCAAGTCGCCTCAATATGATGTTGCCAGTGTAAATGTTTAATAATTTCGTTTGGTTATTAGCTTCTTGCTTCGGTAAGAAGAAAGGCTTTAACGGCGGACTACTTTTTGTCGCTGATGAATTCTGTGTGGCGGTTCTGAATATGGACGGGACTTCCCTGCAGCCTTAAGCCTATGGAAAACGCAGCAGTCGGCACGTAAATTTCATTTGTAAATATAGATAAAAAAGTGCTGTTAAATTTTTCAGCGCGTTGGATATAGTTGGCTTCTCTAGATATTTAGTAAGAGCGATGCTATGCGCCGGGTGCGAATTTATTAGCTGCCAGGGTTTTCCAGGATTACCAGGCAACATTTTTGGAAGGTCATTATAAAGAAGAGTATTTGGCCTCTAAGATCTTAGTTATATAGTAAAGGGTACAACTTACAGGAGTTGGTAACACTGGACCACAATCCGAGGCGTTCTGTATTACTCCGCTGGCCAGTCACAACGGAAAACGATATCAGCTCTTTATGCTTCAGTTTTTCAAACAAGCTAGGCATCAAATCTTTACAGCTTATATTTTCTTCTTGTTATTAGTTTCTTTATTTAGGTACCAAGGAAAGTTCCGACAACGTACTACTTTTTTGTCGTGGAGGAATTCTGTGCAGCGGTTCTGAATGTGGGCGAAGCTTCACTGTTCGTACTGTTGTATCCGACAATAGATAGGAGTGCAGCCATGCGTAGTATTTTTCTCTTGCGCAAGGTACCTTTTTCTTTAGTTTCGTAGCGCGGGAAAAGACTTCTTTTTTGCAGCCTTGCCTTTTTTATAATCCCTTGTACCCCCTTTTCTGGCGGCTTGTGGAGTGGGAACTATTTGAGGGATACATTTGTTAGCTAGTTCACTTATCTTGTCTTAAACAGTAGCCAACTATCCCATAAGTCGGATTGTGAAAAGGCGTCTTAAAGGTTGGACGATATTGGCTGAATTCGCGGTTAATGCCTTCATAGTTCCCTTTCTGTTATAGGTGAATGGTCTTACTGTATGTTACTGTAGGCAAATTGTCTTACTGAGAGAACTGGGATCTCCATGGTCACTGACTGCGTAGATAAGTTTATATGAGAGGGTTGTTATGATTAGGCCTAAGAAGTTTCCAGATGCTCCTGCAACGTGAGCTGTTTCGACACCACTTGCGTTAAGTTAAAAATTTAGTCATGCATCGAAGAAATCATTTGCGTCCTTGTTGCCAAATGCTGTCTAAGTTTGTCAGTTGATTTCTGGCACCTTGAAAACTCCAAGGGGGGGGGGGGGGCAGTATGTGATCTTGGGCATTGTCGGGTTAACTGGATGATAATGTTAAGTTTACGCGAAAAATCTGTTGTTTTTTTTTGGTGTTTTATAACAAACACCCAACAGTATAGTTTGGGGCGCAGCGCGACAAATTAGCTATAGTATCTCAACGTCTGATAAAATATTGTTACCCGTGTAAATGATAACTCTTTATTAACAACAGAGACAACCGCGCCGCATGTGAACAATTGCGACCTTTGCGGAATATATTAAAGTCCGACAAGTCTGCAAGAACCCCAGCTTCAGTGATTTTATCAGTTAGCGATGTGTCATTATATTACTGAGAGATGAACGCAGAAGATTGGAGATGATTTCGCGTTTCGGAAGAAAGCTATATTAGAGAAGATCGCAGAAAAAGAATTATCAGACTGGGGGGTGGTATACACACGACAATGCGGGCAATGCAGAAAGCGCTATGCAATCTCTTTCACATGCAGATTGTGATGACTCGTTGAAGACATATCGTCTGGAGTCGATGAACAGTAGCGCAGTGAAAAGGAACAAATTTGCTTCCGGCAAAGATGACAATATGTTTGCACACACTGCGCACGTGACGAGAGTAATCTTTGCCAACGCTATAATCCGTGTCCCTTAACTCGCAGCGATTAGCAAGAACTCACAGCGGACGACAACGATATGAAGGCAGAAACTTGGGCTAGTTGGATATTGTTTGAACTCATATTTTCTAGCGCTTGTTGAACACAAGGTACAAGAACACAAATACACAGGACGTACGCTAGTCTTCAACTATCGTTTATTCGAAAAAAACATTCATTATAAGACATCTCAATTGCTGATATTGCCGCGAATATTTGCAGTGTTTGTTCGTTTTTCAAATCTGCCGCCACAACACTATCGCTTTGTTTGCGACGCAAGACGCGACTATATTTATCTCGATTGATCGCAGACAGGCAGAGCTGATTCTACGTTGTTCCGGAATGTTCTAGTAACTTTGCACGCTTTATCTCGAAAGTTCGCTATCAGCTTTAAATTGAGCACGGCCGACAGCGGCGGGCATTCTCTTCGATGACCGCCGAGCACGCTTGTCGCTTCGCCGCCGCCGAGTGTTTCAGTCCGTTTTGGGTGCAAGTCAGCCCCAATAACAGTTTTCTTTTAGAAGACCTTTTGTCCGTCTTCATCGCTGATTCGACTGCCGTCACTACTACGTGACAGTATTCACATACGCGCAGTAGCAACGCCACGTTTGAAGAACAACAATTCTTTTTTTGATAGATAAAAAGATGGGGTGCTGGCACATTTTGAACCTTCTTTATCAATGCACATAGCTTCGAAAATTTCCCGTTCTGATTGCGTTTTTAGTGTTCCTAGAATGCTTCTTTCATGCAAGATTGGTGTGCAGGGTAAAAGGTCAGGGTCGTCAGGGTACCGTTCGATGAGACAGCGATTGCAGTGCACCGCGTTCTTGTGTTCTTGTCCCTTGTGTTCACCAAGCGCTAGAAAATATGAATTCAAACGATATGAAGCGTGGCGCCCAAGGCTGTGAGGGCGCTGCGTTTTTTTTTTTTAGTCAAGGGTTGTGTCCGAGAGATTAAAGCAATGGAGAATTAAGTTTTGTTCTGACTGAACAGATATTAGAAACGAGTTTGAATCCTGAATGTTGTACAATATCTGATTATTTCGTCGCGAACGATTTTCTACATCGCCTGTACGGGCGCGCAGGTCAAAGACCTAGGGAGCCGTCTGTGCGGTGTTAGTGCTAATAATCTATATTTCTGTACATATTGATTGTAGGGTTTAGTAATCACAGACTTGACAAGTCGTCTGAGTGCTTTTCTCTCTTTGTGCATAGTGATGGTAGGGTTTGCATAGGAGTTTGAAGTCCATTGACGCGTTTGATTAAGGCAGATAGAAGTTAATCTGTTAAGCGATAATGGCTGCTAAAGTCTTGAACTTCTGCAGTCAAAATCTATTGGCCGGCGGCCAACTTTTGAAGTTCGGTGAGTACAGCGTCGTTTGGAAGATCGGGGCAAGTCTCTGCTTCTTTCGACGACAAAAAGCAAGGAGCGAGTAAAATCAGCGCACTAAGCGGCAGCCATAAGGCAACACTTCGACGTTTTGAGAAAGATGAAGCATTTTCTTTGTTGCGTAGGTTTGTCGCAGTGAATGAGACGCGGTTATTTTTGTATAATTCCGTGACCAAAGAGGAGTCAAAGGAGTGGAGACATTCTGGCTCACCCCGACCAAAACAGTTCGGAATGCAAAGGTGAGCCCGCGCGATGATGGCAGCCGTGTTTCGGGACACGGTTGTTGTTGTGTTTGTCCATTATCCGCAGAAATGGGCGCCATGGTCACAGCAGCTTACTATATTCCACTCTCGCACAAAGTATAAGGCAGAAAAAAAATATAACAGACGGTTTAGTATGGCTAAGCGCGGAATATCGCGCAGTAGCACTATAGTTGCGCGTACGGTGCGCTCTTAAGGTCCTTAAGGCCTTACCTAATGGCCTTGAACATAAAGACCTTTGGCCTAAAGGCATTTACCATTTGAAGTCCATCCCCCTAAAAGCCTTCATCATAAGCCACTTCATCATAAAGACCTAGGTAAAGACCTGCCTGGCAGGTTTTCCAACACACCCGGTATACAGGTGGGTGGCCTGCCACAAAACGCGCATCAGGTGCGTACACCCTCCACCCCACCCCCCGACAGAAGTATAGGCCCAATGACTTTGAGCTTGAGGCCTGCTGTATGCCTCGTTATTCTTCATGAGCGACCGTAACCTCTCGAAGGAGGAATGGCTTCGCGTCCTCAACCCTCCCAAGCTTTGAACTTATAGACGTGCTTCGGAGACCCGGTAAACAGCTTAGAAGTGAACCCCTTGGACTGTGTACTTTTGATGGGTGCTGTACGTATACGTATGCCCGAAACCAGAAAATTCGCCTAGTATATAGTGCTACCGCACTAACACGAAAAAAAACCTCTCTACAGGAGCATGCGCCATTTTGTATTTCATGAAGGTGCCTTTTATCAGCGGATAATAAGAGGGAAGCATAAAATTATTTGATCTAAATTTACCGACAATAAGCGAAAGCCGATCGACGTTAGCGGCAAAGATGTCCAGAGAGGCAGGCCCATTTTGACGTTTCACAGGCGACGGCCCGGTTGGGCGTCTCACAGGCCTATTTTGGTATCATACGCTCACGTGCGCACTCGGCCTTCTGCCTGTTGCGGTCTCAGTTCGATCGCGTTCCCGGCTCGCTTCACGGACTCTAGAGCCCGCTTGTACGAAACAAATATTCTAGTTCCCAGTGTGGTCTTATTCGCTTTGTATTATTCGCGTCGTTTTATTCGCGTCTTATTCGCGTTGTTTCGCGTTGTTTTGGAGGAAACGGAAGGCGCATAACTGGCTCATTTGGTCAGTAGTAGTAGTATTAGTATAGTAGTAGTAGTAGTAGCAGCAGTAGTAGTAGTAGAAAACTATTTCACAAAGGGAAGAGGTTGAGGGGATGGTTATCGATGCAGGTTGGGCGGCTGCCCTAATCCAAGGCTCCACTTGCTTTCGCTGACTCGCGTACCGTCCGGACTATCCGCAGCTGCGTGTCCGGATCTCCGCTGGTCCGTGCTGCCTCCCACTGATCGTATGTGTGATCCGTCTTAGTGAAATAATTTTGTTTGTTTGAAAATCCCCAAAAGATGTGGGAGAAGGCAGTGCAAGCACTACATCATGATCATTTAACATTTTATTGGGTGGGTTTTATTTTGCTCCCGAGGCATACGTTTGGAAATGTCTATTAGACGCCAGTCCATGGCGTCTGATGTGTTTAATGATTTGTGGGCAGAAAACGCGTCTCTCTAATCTGATGTGTTTCAATATCGTTCCCCAACGAGGCTGGCAGTGGGGTGGGTAGGGATGAGAGTCCGCACACTTGGTGAGATCGTGAGCTTAGACCACGGGCTACCTCATTTCTCTCCAGGCCAGCATGGTCGGGGTCCACTTTATCGTGTGTTTGTGCTTCAAGTCGCGAAGGACTTTGACAGCTTGTTCTATAATTCTGCCTGCCGTAAAGTTCCTGCAGGTGGTCTGGATGTCCGCCACTACTCGGGAGCAAAGCGCAGCCCTGTCGTTATGTTTGATTGCCAGAGAGATCGCCATGGTTTCCGCCGTTTCCTGGGTATCCGCTTGAAGCGATGCCTGAATGGCTTGTGTTTGGAATCTAGCACTGTGGCTGAAAATCCATTCGGTGTGTGGTAGGCTCCAACGTCCGTGTAGAGGGTGTGTGTGGCTGGACTGCCAGTTGTTTCTGCAGTGTTTTCGCCCTTGCTTGCCATATGCCATCTTTGCGAGAGGGGTGCATGGAGGTATACGTATGGGGTCAACCCTAATGTGTTGTATGTCTTGAGAAGAGATAGGGAATTTGCCCTCCAATACCCGGGAAATTTGCCTTCCTATGTTGGGTAGCAAGCTTGGAGAGAATGATCCTTCCTGCCGGAGTGTTTCTGGCTGTAGAGTGCGGGTCCCAATGTACTTGTTGCGGAGGACACCGATAAGTTACTCGTTCGTATCTGCGAATTTGTGGGCAATTGCTTGGAGAGTTCTGTTTGTTGCCGACCTCGTTTCGTCTGCTTCCAGCCTGCTGTGTATGATTTTCTAGGTCTGTGTTGTACTGAGTGTTCCCTTTAGAGTCGCAGAATTATATCCTGTTTCGTTCTGCGAGTTAGGTCGCTTAGGTTTGCGCCTCTACCGTGGGTGAAGCTGTTCGGGTTTTGGGTTTTCTATTTAAGCGCTGTCTTTTCCATCGCTTCGTTAGGCCACGCCTAGCTTCCCATAAGTGAAGGAAGTGTGGGTCAATTTCACGGGTGCCCGGGATGTAATATCCACGTCGACTGGGCAGTCCTGGCGGTATAGTTAAGAAACTCAATTTTCTCGACCGGCTCTTCTAGCTATTGGCTTGTTGTAACCCTTGCTTCTCCAATACAAAGGAACGCGTCAGCTGATGCATTTGACGCTGTCGGCGCTGATGACCCGATCGACCCGAGGGTGAAAGGGTGCATGACCTTTACCGGTCTGACAGAGTAAACAACTGCTCTAGGCAACTGAGCATAACGGCGACAGGTCGTCCATTTCTTTTGGCAACCACCGCAACTTGAAATAGGGGCGAAGGGGTGTTGTTTCTACCACAACGGCGGGCCTGTCTCCTCATTCTTTTTGTTTTGTCACTGAGTGTGCAGAGCCGCAAGATTAACGGCGTCTATCTTACAAACAATGAACGTAGTAAGAATGAAGGCTGACTGAGTTAACGCACTGGCATCGTGTCTTTCAAGTTGTATCACATCACCACTTTTTTCAGTGGCTAAGACCTGAGCGAACGCCGCGGGCCTAAAGTCTCAGTCACAGCAGCCTCAGAATCTGTCCCCTTACCCAGAAAATCCGGCGTTGGTGTTGTAGGCGTTGTGAGCGAAAAAATCACGAGCATGACTCTGGCAGGTGGTTCTCAAAGTGCAACCTAGCTAGGAGGCAAGTGGGCCACCCAGCTCACCCAGGGCCCCACCTAGTGTTTGTGAGGGCCGGCCCCTTAAATAAGAGTGGGTTCAATCATACCTCCCTGTGCGTACTCTTTTCGAGTCAATAATTAACAGACTTTCACCACACCGCACGGCAGTTGCGCATCGCTTAGCCGCTGCATCACTGCGCCAGGAGGGGTATGAGAACTCCCAGGGATATATGATAGAAAATGGCTTTCTCCATACATAGCGATTGCCCTTACGCTATAGCGTCATTTTTTTATTATCGGTTATCGTTAAAACACACAGTTGCGATCCTGCCTCGACCGCGCCAGTTGAGTTTCCCCTTCAGGTTGCGATGAGAGGAAACACCTTGTTGATGATGAAACCGACCGGGGGTTTCTTGACTTGATGGTTCTAACTCGCAAACATTCACGTTACTCGAGGAAAGGAGAAGGTTAAGGATTTATTCACAGCATAAACAAAACAAGAAGAAACGAGCAAGAAGAAATTATTTACAACATGACTAAACCGTTGTGATGACCCCCATAATGCGCAGGTCCACACGGGACGGAGAGGCAAAGAGACACCGTATGGCTCAGTTTAAACAAACAGGTATATTCAATAATTACACAGGATTAAGATTATACATCAGAGGCTGGGGCGTCCGAGCTTACGTGCCGACGACTTCATGGGGGGCGATGGAGTGGCTCCGGAGTTGGGCTCGAGCGGTTGCTGGCAGAAGCTGCACGCCGACGGGCTTCGGCGCTGAAGGCCCTCTTGGCGAACGATGTCGTCCTGAGCGTGCTTGCAGTAGAATTTCAATAGTCGTCCGTTTCTTCGAGGATGGTTCACAAACCCTTCCTCCAGTGTCGCCCGGCCCGGAAGATGAACCGGAGGCGAGCTTGTAGATGATGACAGCAGAGCACAATTTTACAACAGAACAAACTTTGCACCACTTCACTCATCGACCGGGCAGGCCAGTGCCTAAGCAGCATCACATCACATGCCAAGCATGGAGCCCCAGCTCAGACTGAACTGCATCCGTTTACATGCGCTTTTAAGCACTTGATTAACAAAGGACTAAGGGCGGTCATTTCCAGTGGCCCGCCCAAAGCATCAATTCTCCAATCCAAAATAACATGCGAGATGGGGACCACCCCTTGGGCTGGGCTTAGCCTCGACCCCAGAGTCTGTTAACAATACAAACTAAATAAACAACAAAAACGCCACCACTCTCTCTCAAGTGAGAGTATACACAGGCTCTCTCTTCGGAGCTAATTCACTAGCGCCTGTCTTTCCACATTCTTGGCGAGTACTGCCTGTCCGCCATGACAGGTGTCCGTCGCGGCCCTTCTGGGAAGCTGTGGGTGCCTTCCCGGCGATAGCCCACGACAAAGGGGGGGGGGGGGAGGGAAAGAATGTCGTCTTCGCGGTTTCGCATAGCGTCGGCTGTGGTACGGCGCGCTCTGGCCCGCTGACAGCTCCCTTGTCCTGGAATGTAACCGGAAATTGGGGAGGACAAAGCCCGTTTCCCCGGGGCGGCGGCGGGACCGGTTTTTCTGGTCGTCACCCAAAGAGCATGGCTGGGCAATTGATGATGCCGCTGTCACGGGTCTCCGTCTACGCCGCGCCGTCGAACGTGGATCCTCGTATCACACACGGAATGTCACACTCGCTCACCCTCCAGAAGAATGTTCTCCGAACATTTGAGTCCACGCAGCTCCCCTTGTCTTTCTGAATCGCCTCGCACAGTGCGTCCGACAATACACTTTTCGCTGCACTCAACACCACTGCACAACACCATATGCCTCCGCTGTCAATACTGGCGTCTCCAGGGGCAGCACTGATCTTCTTTTACAGATAAACATGAAACTCAGCACCCAAGCCTCTCCTTTCTAGTCCAAACTGGACGAAAATAAATTTACCACAGTTACAAAGGAGCTCCCACTTCTAGCACGATCACGGCACAGACAAAAATATAGATAACGAAAGGAAGTAGGGCAGGTTCTGCATGCGCTCCGCATGCTCTCCTGTGCAGGTGTTACTTAATGACAGAAAGGTTTAACTACCAACTCCGATAACTTAACACATAAGCACATAGCAATGTTATGAGCTGCGGCATTACACAATTCTAACCAGTTCACAACTCCGCTCTGTTTACGCCATTAGTCCGACTTAGCTTTCCGATTTCGCAGCGGATATCGGCCTTCATGAGTCATACTAAATAAGTCTGTGCCCCTTTGTCTGCTTTGGGACTTGCGAGGGCTCGTGGCAGGAGCCTCTCCTGGCGTTATCTGCGCGGCAACCTCGCGCGCTTCTTCTTCTAGCAATGCATGAAGTAAATCCGGTGGCATTCCGGCCGTCACCTCGGGCGCCTGCCGAACAAATGCAGGAGAGGGCGTTTCTTGCGAACTATCTGCGCGCTCCGCTTCACTTCTGTCCCCATCAAAATCCGCGCTTTCCCTTTCCTCATTTCGTGAATACTGAACCGGTGCCGACTTGAGGCGATTTGCGTGTATCCTTATCAAACGCCGGTTCACGTCTCGGACTCTGAAGTTTACCGGAGAAAGCTTCTCGACAACCTCGCACGGTCCTCTCCACTTCGTCTGGAACTTACGAGCTAGCCCAATCTGCCTTTGGCAGTTTTCAATGTACACGCTGTCCCCCACATCAAACGGCGCGTCTCTAGCACTGCCATCGTGCACCTCCTTCCTGCGCTTCGCCGCTTTCTTTAAGGACTCCTTTGCGATGTCCCTCGCCACTTGCAAGCGCGATTCTAGCTCAACCTTATAGTCGTCCAGTGAAGCGTATGGGACACGACGGGGGCCCTCTGGCACTTCACTAGGCTGGTCCGGGTCTCGGCCGTAGAGAAGAAAGAATGGCGATTCGCCCGTGCTCTCGTGTGCTGCGGAATTGTAGGCAAACATTGCATACGGGAGCCACAAGTCCCAGTCCCGCTGGTCGCGCGAAACAAAATGCGACAGGAACCCGGCCACGGTTTGGTTCAGTCGCTCCACCGCGCCGTTGCAAGCCGGATGGTACGGTGTTGTCTGCTTCTTAGCGATCTTAAGCAGCTCGCAAACTCTCCTCATTAGCTGCGACACGAAGTTCGTTCCCCGATCTGTCAAGAGTTGCCTCGGGGGTCCATGTCGGAGCACGATCTGTTCGACAAATGCTCTTGCAACCGTGTCTGCCTTCTGATCTGGGAGTGCTACCGCTTCCGCGTATTTTGAAAGGTGGTCGACAAATACTAAAATGTACTTGTTTCCGGAAGTGGTCGTGGGCAATGGGCCCATTATGTCCATACCTGTCCGCTCGAAGGGAGCCGAAACCTCAGGGAACGGCTGAATTGGAGCTGGTCTTCGTCCCTTGGGTGTTTTTCTTTCGAGACAGGAATGACACTTCGCACAGTAGTCTCTAACATCCTGTCGCATGCCACTCCAAAAGTACAAACGCTCCACACGCCTGCGTGTCTTCGCTACGCCAAAATGACCGGCGCATGGCGCATCGTGAAACGCGCGAAGAACCCTTTCTGTCCACGACCGAGGTATGACGACTCTCTCCCAAGCGGTTTTCTCTGGTCTCCCTTTCCTGGTTGGCCTCGTGCGCCGACACAGGGTGCCGTCTTTGTCAATGAAATAACCTAGCTGTTCGGGATGAGACGGTGCGCCCTCTAAGCTTTCGATTATTCGCTTCAGGTCAGGATCTTTGCACTGCTCTGTGCGTAATTCGGCGGGGTCGACTACGGGGACAAACTCTTCTATAGCTGCCACGGCAGCTGTGCGGCTGAGTGCATCAGCGTTCAGATGTGTCTTTCCTGACTTGTGCTCAACTTCAAAGCAGTATTCCTGCAGGTGTAGATTCCATCTAGCGAGTCGCGAGCTAGGGTCCCTGACACTCATCACCCATTTCAGAGGATGGCAGTCTGTGACTAGCTTGAATTTGCGGCCGTAAAGGTAGCATCTGAAGTGCTTTACTGCCCAGACAACGGCGAGGCACTCCCTTTCCGTAGCTCCGTACTTTTGCTCTGTGGGGCTCAACTGTCGGCTAGCAAAAGCAACGGGATGTTCTTTGCCCTCGATAACCTGAGATAGCACGGCACCAACTGCGAACTTTGACGCATCTGTGGCCATAACGAAGGGCAAACTAAAATCCGGGTGGCGTAACAGCGGTGCACTCATTAGCTTCCTTTTCAGGGCCCCAAAAGCATTCTCCGCGTTTTCGTCCCAGCGAAAGGCGACATTTTTGGCTGTTAAGGCGGTGAGCGGCTTAGCGAGCTTGGCGAACTCCTCTATGTGCCTTCGGTAGTAACCGATCAGGCCGAGAAACTGACGGACCTGGCGGACGCTAGTCGGGGATGGAAAATCCGAGACACACCTTAGTTTCTCAGGGTCCGGTCGCACGCCGTCAGCTGAAACAACGTGCCCGAGGTATTTCACCTCGTTTTTGAGGAATTGGCACTTAGAGGGCTTCAGCTTGAGACCCGCTGCTCTTAGTCGCACCAAAACCTGCTCAATATCGCGCAAATGGTTATCAAAACTGTCACTGTATATGATAATGTCATCCATATACACGAAGCACAGCCTCCCCAGAAGACCTGCCAGGATAACATCAGCGGTTCTCTGCCAGACAGCAGGGCTGTTGGCCAGACCCATCGGCATTCTTTTCCATTCATAGTGCCCTGAGGGCGTGTTGAATGCCGTTTTCTCGGCATCTGCCGGATCCATTGCTATCTGCCAGAATCCCGCCGCCATGTCCACTACCGTGAAGTACCTGGCAGAGCCCAGCTGAGAAAGCGTCTCCTGTATATTGGGGATGGGGTATGGATCGATGCGAGTTACGGCATTTAGTTTGCGGTAGTCCACTACCAATCGATACGAGCCATCTGGCTTTTCCACCAATAGTGCTGGTGCTCCCCAGGGTGACTTTGAGTGTTCGACAATGCCGCGATCAATCAGGTCCTGCACCTGCCGCTCCATCTCCTCACGTTGGGAGTAAGGAATCCTGTACGCACGCTGGTAAACGGGCGATGAAGTGCCGGTTTCTATCCTGTGCTTTATAACGCCACAGCAGCCCAAATCCAGGTTGGACGCGGCGAATACCTCCGAGTAGTCGTTCAGCAAACCAGCCAGAGCCTCCCTCTCCCTGGATTTTACGTGAGAAAGATCGAACGACACCTTTGGAGCAGCCGAAGGACTAGCATGCTCTACAGTTGCGAGTACCGTATCGGTGGGCTCGCGTTGCTCTATCGCAGAGGTGAAGAAAGCCAATGTTTTGTTCTTGGGAAGGCTCAGTGGCTGCTGGCTACAGTTAACCACCCGTAGGGGCACTCTGTGGGCGTCATTAACTGTCACGAGGCACGCGGCTGCCTTCAGGCCATTGCTGAGAGAGTCGACCGGCTCAAGCACTCCCACGGCGCCGCTCTCTACATCTGAAGGCACAAACGCGTACAAAATGTGCTCCGACCAAGGAAGGACGACCGCCTCCTCGACCAGCCGGACGGCAACCCGCGAATATACCTTCTCCAATGATCCCACTGTTTGACGGGTGTCAATATCGGTAATGCGAATCTCAGCCCCTCTCCTGTTCAAAAACGGAACTTTTGAGCCGCCCGCATTAACCTCTTCCTCAGAGAATGAGACTACTACCTTCCCTTTTCTCAAAAAATCCTGCCCTAATATACCTGACACTCCGTTTGGCAGAGACACCGTGTCCGGGCATACGTAGCAGGGGTGCTCCAATGCAATTCCGCCGAGAGAGAAGTGTAACCGGTAGAGTCCACTTATGCCAAGAGGATCCCCCGTTATGCCTACAAATTTGGTTGCCATACCACCAGACGCTTCCAACACCTCGCGGTCCCCCTTCCTTCGAAGCGTGTTAAAACTGCTCTCCTTAAGCAATGTCACCTTTGACCCCGTATC
This sequence comes from Amblyomma americanum, assembly GCA_030143305.2. Lineage (NCBI taxonomy): Eukaryota > Metazoa > Arthropoda > Arachnida > Ixodida > Ixodidae > Amblyomma > Amblyomma americanum. The sequence continues at coordinate 11,020 of JARKHS020017591.1, read as the reverse complement.
TATCAACAATTCCATACAACAACCATTTAACTTGCAACGCACAACAGGGCATGCCTCGTCGGCCACACAAACTACCACCACCTCATCATCTACTGCTCCCTCCCCACGCTCCTCAGGCTGGGGAGGACTAACTAGTTTTTTGACTCGGTATCTGGAGCCCCGCTGTAGGCTTGCTTAGGGCATGTCTCGCCTGCTTCTCTTTGTGGCTCCCCACGGCGCACGTTTTGGCAGAACCTGGCGATGTGTCCGCGACCCTGGCAAGCGAAGCATACGATTTCTTCAAAATCTCGCATACCGCGCCTGTAGCTTTGTGGCGGTCTCCGGTTTCCAGCGAATGAGCGCTGTTGAGCGCGCGCTTCAACCTGGTGTTCTACCTGCTGAGATAGCAGCTGTTCTAAGCGATCTAATCGCTCTGTCAAGAGAGCAACCTCAGGGTTGAGCACCTCTCTCTCTATGACGCGTACTCTCGCTGCGGCTGTCGTTAACGCCTCATTTCGTTCCTCATCCAATGCGGCCTCCACGGCTTGGTCGAAATTGCTCGGCTTGCGCGAGAGCACGAACCGGCGCACGGGGTCTTGCAGACCAGCCACGAACAAAGCGGTCATTTCCTCTTTAAGTAGTTCCTCCGCGTATTTCTTCCTTAGCTGGTCTCCTTCCTCCTCCCTGCTTAACGTATCGCGTGCTAGGCGCTGAAGCCGCGACGCAAATGTTCGCACGTCCTCCCCTACCATCTGTTCGGCGTCACGGAACCTCTGTACCCGCACGTGACGTGGTTCAGTGTCGAAATGCTCAAACGCGAGCTTCTTAAATTCCGCAAATGATTTTGTGGATTTTACTTTTTCGTCTCGCCATGCAAAATCATGAGCAGCTCCTGCCATCTTACACCTCGCCATTCCCAGCATTTGAGCATCGGACCATCCCCCCATTTTCCCAATCTCTTCTAGCATGGAAAAGAAATCGCAGATTGGAACCCCTGTCTTATCTCCTGTAAACGTCGGAATGACGCTTCCTAATGCCAGCATGCTTGCTCCGAGCGACGGCTGTGGAGTGGGAGCTCCCTCAAATACAGACATTTTTTTTTTCAAGCCCTCCGGTGCCTCAAGCCTCTCAAATGGGGGTAAAAGTCCCACAATCAGTCCCGTGATTCCCTTTTGATTACAATTTTGAAGTCATGAATGTCACCGCATTCAGAGGACATTTGCTTTTGAGACCCCACTTCTGACACCAGTGTGATGACCCCCATAATGCGCAGGTCCACACGGGACGGAGAGGCAAAGAGACACCGTATGGCTCAGTTTAAACAAACAGGTATATTCAATAATTACACAGGATTAAGATTATACATCAGAGGCTGGGGCGTCCGAGCTTACGTGCCGACGACTTCATGGGGGGCGATGGAGTGGCTCCGGAGTTGGGCTCGAGCGGTTGCTGGCAGAAGCTGCACGCCGACGGGCTTCGGCGCTGAAGGCCCTCTTGGCGAACGATGTCGTCCTGAGCGTGCTTGCAGTAGAATTTCAATAGTCGTCCGTTTCTTCGAGGATGGTTCACAAACCCTTCCTCCAGTGTCGCCCGGCCCGGAAGATGAACCGGAGGCGAGCTTGTAGATGATGACAGCAGAGCACAATTTTACAACAGAACAAACTTTGCACCACTTCACTCATCGACCGGGCAGGCCAGTGCCTAAGCAGCATCACATCACATGCCAAGCATGGAGCCCCAGCTCAGACTGAACTGCATCCGTTTACATGCGCTTTTAAGCACTTGATTAACAAAGGACTAAGGGCGGTCATTTCCAGTGGCCCGCCCAAAGCATCAATTCTCCAATCCAAAATAACATGCGAGATGGGGACCACCCCTTGGGCTGGGCTTAGCCTCGACCCCAGAGTCTGTTAACAATACAAACTAAATAAACAACAAAAACGCCACCACTCTCTCTCAAGTGAGAGTATACACAGGCTCTCTCTTCGGAGCTAATTCACTAGCGCCTGTCTTTCCACATTCTTGGCGAGTACTGCCTGTCCGCCATGACAGGTGTCCGTCGCGGCCCTTCTGGGAAGCTGTGGGTGCCTTCCCGGCGATAGCCCACGACAAAGGGGGGGGAGGGAAAGAATGTCGTCTTCGCGGTTTCGCATAGCGTCGGCTGTGGTACGGCGCGCTCTGGCCCGCTGACAGCTCCCTTGTCCTGGAATGTAACCGGAAATTGGGGAGGACAAAGCCCGTTTCCCCGGGGCGGCGGCGGGACCGGTTTTTCTGGTCGTCACCCAAAGAGCATGGCTGGGCAATTGATGATGCCGCTGTCACGGGTCTCCGTCTACGCCGCGCCGTCGAACGTGGATCCTCGTATCACACACGGAATGTCACACCGTTGATCAGACGAATTCAGCCCCGGTTAAACCCAGAACGCTTACTTTTAACCCCTCTGTCTACACCTTAGCGGGGACCGCAACCAATATGGTTACAAGCGACCCTCCTCACAAATCAATGGTTAGGGAAAGGAAAATAAGGTTTCCGCCAACTAAATACAAGTTGGGGAAAGAATATCGACTATTCAATGGTCGGGGAAAGGAAAACCAATACTCTGCGATTCCCTCGACCAGCCAGAGATTTGGGAAAGGAGAGGTTGCAACCAAACACACAAACAGCACATACATTGCTACCATTCCCGACCGCACAGAAATTGCTACATTCCTAACCTTGACATCTGTTTTCTCTTTCGCACACCTGCATGCGAGACATGCGTGTGCTGAAGAGGTGATCACTCAAGAAGTTCAGTTCTTTACAGAGGGAGAGAAAAAAGAAGACAGCTGTCAAGGGAAGAATTCGTTTCATGGTCGCTTGATCCTACCCAGGTGCTTCTCTCGCATGCCCGAAGCTCGGTGACCTCTTGGCTCTACACCCATGTCGACCGCCGTGCCTGCCTAAGCTTCTTCAAGACGGGTTATGCCTGTGACGGCAAGACTTTCGCTGCACGAAGGGGAGACGGGGACGGGATGGGTCCCTTTGTTGGCGACACGCTAATCACAATACATCCGCCGCCGAGCCCCAGTCTGGAGTTACTCCACTGGTGCGGCATTCCTCGCGAACACGAGACCGACTGTTGCCACGGAAAGTTCAGCGAAAATGGCACACACGATACATTAAAAATTGGCGGTGGTTTAGCTCTGGTTAAACCTGGAGCTGGCCGAGCGGAACTTGCTGAATTGAATTGCAAAGGCAGTCTCGTCGCTCCGTTTCGCTGGGCGTTCCTTCATCTTCGTCCCACATGGCACGGCGCATGCGCACAGCTGTTGCAGCTCGGTTTCGCCGGCGCACCGCGCCGCCGGCAGCAGCAGCTGCTCCGCACCACGTGGCTGGTCACGTGACCAATCACGTGCGAACCACGTGATCAGCCACGGCGCCGCGCCGCCCGCAGCTGCTCCGCACCACGTGACCAACCACGTGACAGCGTGGCGCCGGAACCACAGGGCGGCGGCGCCGCCACGCGGAAGGCTCAAAATGCTACCGTAATGTAGCTCTCGCTACAAAATATATTCTCGAGACCAATACTCCGACACTTTCATTTTTCGCTAGCGATACCTAATACCGACACACAAAATTTCTCGAAAGATGGTATCGAAGCCTGTATCTTCGATATTGCCCATGCCTGGTAATTAGAGAGGGCGTCTAAATAGTTTACATGTCTTCATACCAGCAGCATTTCTTCCACATATTGATATAGTTGAAACTACTTATAACTATATCGAAATCATTCATACACTGATTAAGGAGAAAGGGTGATAAGGTTGATTCTTATTGTGTGACTCCCGAGCATACTTGCGCGGATGAGCTATGCATAGTACCAGAAATCTCAACTTGCGAGAATTCTGAATGGTAATTTTCGAGTAACGCCATGGACGACCCAAGAAATCCTTAGCAGAAAAGCTTGTTGCAAAGTATCTCATGATTCACCGTATTGAAAGCTTTCTCTACATCCACGAATCGATCATAAGCGACTACGTTATTGTTCGATAAAGTTCCTCATGGCGGCCTAATTCACAAACCATTCCACCTGAATCTGCACCGCTCGATCGTTGATTGGATCCATGTCTTTTTAACTGACCGTCATCAGTAAGTCCATGCTAACTGTCACTCATCATCCCTTTTACGCGTGAAGTCTGGCGTCTCTCAGGGCACTGTACGAGGTTCCCTTGTTTTTTCTAACATTTATTAATGGTCTACCACTTATTATTTCTTCTAATATTCATCTAGTCGCTGATGACTGTGTCATATATCGACCTATAATATATCCATCGGATATCATCGTCCTCCAAAATGACCTTTGATAAGTTCAGCATTAGTGTCGCAAGTTTAGGCCATGTCTCTTAATATTTCCAAGACTTCATTGATTCCTTTTCACTGTCGTCCTAACTTTTGCTCGCCAACATGACTATTAATAACTCTTCAATTTCTTCCGTCTATAATTACATGTACTTAGACGTTCATAATTCAAGCGATCTGACTTGGACTGCCCTATCACCCACATAACTAACTCTGCGAACAGTGTGCTTGTGTGCCTTCGGCGCAACATTGCACTCAGTTATCTAGAATCACTAGCTTACGAGACGTTAGTCAGACCAAAACTATAAGGTGTTAACTGTTTGGGGTCCCCATCAGACTAATCTAATTGATAGCACATACTGAGTCAGTCCAGAATCTTTCCGCCGGATTTATCACATATGACTACTCTTATCATACGAGGATCTGAGGACTGGAGTCACGATTACAGTTAGCTAAACTAGTCATCCGTCGTGACGCAGCAGGTCTGTAAGTTTGTTTTCGAAATCATTTCACAACATTCTAGCAGCCAATCAAATCATCCCACGCGCAAATCGCATTTCCAGCCATGGTCACCTTAACGCTGAATACAGTCGTGTCCCTTTATTACGACCCCCGTTAGCATGGACGACTCGAATTATGCACAGCTCTTCTGGGGACCAAACTTTTTCAGTGTATTTACGCCTCGTTAATATGAAAACTCGCTGTCCGGCCAATGGATAGGGTTAAAATGCACGGAGCCCATTGGGACCCATGTATTTTTGTCCCGTTAATATGGACAGCGATGAGAACAAAATCCAGAGTGCCTCTACCAGATGTTCCGCCCCTTATAATTCGAGTGCAGAACACCAGCGAAAGGCAGGCGAATGTGCAAATGCCTTAGTCTTTCTGTGTGTGCATAGTTTCATGCTTAGCAGTGGTAAGGTGCCAGGTCCACGCACCTTACCATTTGCCACATTGGATGACTGTTTGCGAAAAAGAATGATCTGTTTGCTCCGTTGAAAACCACATTCGGCAGTTCTCAGCCGACCCGCCGCGGTGGCTCAGTGGGTAGGGCGCTCGGCTACTGATCCGGAATACCCGGGTTCTACCCCGACCGCGGCGGCTGTGTTTTTATGACGGCAAAACGCTAAGGCGTCCGTGTACTGTGCGATGTCAGTGCACGTTAAAGATCCCCAGGTGGTCGAAATTATTCCGGAGCCCTCCACTACGGCACCTCTTCTTTTCTTCTTTCACTCCCTCCTTTATCCATTCCCTTACGGCGCGGTTTCGGTGTCCAACGATATGAGACAGATACTGCGCCATTTCCTTTCCCGAGAAAACCAATTATTATTATTCTCAGCTGAGTGAGTACAGAGTTTTTGGGGTGTGAACAGTCGCAGTAGGCGAGACTTCATCACATCAACAGGCACTATCATCCGTCTCATGGACCACTAGGCGCTTCAAACGTGCTTATCTTCAAAATACTGGCGGCCAGAATAATGCACCTTAGCTGCTATGATTCCCCAATTTCCACTTCACTGCCCGCGACTGTGCTTAGAAGGAATCTGTATTCATAAAAAGGTTCTTCTACACATTTGTTTTTGTTTTTATTTTTATTCATGATTCGTTATTACGGACGACTCGCTTTAGAGACGCTCTTGCTCGGGAACCAACGTTTCCATATTAACGAGGCACGACTTAATATCCTGAGCATGCCAATACCACAACACTCCAGAAATCGACTGAAGCGGCCTTGATCATCATCATCCATCGACTATTCAAACCCGCCATCCAGGAAACACATTCATCAATCTAAACCATTGTCCATCATTGTAATTAATGTATATAATGCTTTTTTCTGTCATGTTATCCCCATTCATCATGTATTGCCCCGCAAGGAACCTTTGATAAATAATTGAATAAATTAAAAAATAACTAAACAAGGTGCAGTGGCATCTGACAATTTTTCTTGTAAAACCCGACTCCCAAGCCCTGAAACAAAACCGTACTGGTTATCGCTGAACATGCCATGCTTTAACAGGAATGTATTCGTAATCTGTACGAAATGTTTTTCTATCTGTGAGATTACAAAAAGCAGTAGAAACTGGCCAATAGTTAGCGATATCGCGTTGTTTCCCACCTTAAAAAAACGGGTCGACACGCTCCTGTTTTAACGAGCGCGCCAGAGCACCGCTATCAGTTAAATGATATCTAGCAAAATTAACATGTCCTTCAAATATTTCGTATTTCTGCAGATATCATCTATGCAAAGGTCATCCATTCTGGCACTATTACTGTGCACCAAGCTTGCAACTATACCATTGAAATCATCTTCAGTTTTTAATGATAAGAAATCTAAAGAAGGAAAATTAGGCGTTTGGAGGAGTTAGTTCACGTTAGCATTACTAATCGGCCAAACTTTCTGCATGCTACGTGAGTAACGAGACCGATTAGCGTAACATCTCTTTTGCACGAGCGATGATGGGCCGTTAGTCTATATCGTCTGCACGCAATCTTGCATGCAATGCCTTAGTTTTCTGACGCTTCTCAACATCTAAACCACATGACCTCTTCATGTTTAACGGCTGGAAAGATACCCAAAGTTGAGCAATAATGATTTATGTTTCATCTTTTTCGGTTACGGCATTTCGGAATGATATTTTGCTATTATTAAGTTTTGAGGAAAACTCATCGTTCGGGCTCCATTTCAAAAGAAGACACTAAATGGACAAATTTCTTTTTGTTAAAGGCAGTGACAGTGATTCTTCGAGGGCCTTCCTGCATTTCTGCATTGCTCTTTGTCACACGGCAAATAAAAAAATAATTATCAGCTAGCTTCAATAGATTGTAGACCGAACGAGCGAGCGCACATTGATACGGTCAATGCACTTTTTAAAATTTTCTTGTTTGTGAGCTCCTCTCTTCGTACTTCTGAGATGAGGCCCTTGATGGCATGATCGGTAAGTGCGTTTAATTTTCAGCGACTGATCTTTCCGCCTTTAGTACGTCAGTATTTAAGTCTCCAACTATGCAGAAGTTACCATGACTGAAGTGACTTGTACATGAAACACGTTTTTCCCGTACAAAACATGATACGCTTTCGGAGGAGGGTAAGACATAACAAATAATTTAGTAGAAATTTTGTGATGTGTGACATCAACACACAAAGCCTCGGCAGCAGTGCACGGTGTATTAAGTAGAGCGTCTGACAATAATTCTTTGAAGTAATGTCCTTTGCTATTTTTACAGTCAACACACAAAGCCTCGGCAGCAGTGCACGGTGTATTAAGTAGAGCGTCTGACAATAATTCTTTGAAGTAAAGTCCTTTGCTATTTTTACAATCATCGCCTCTGTGAAAACAAAAATGTCGACCACATCAACTTAATTTTTAGCAGTTGCTCTAAATTCTTCCCAATATTTACTAATGCACTGATTATTGACCTGAATAGTGCAAGGATGCCCAGAAAGGGATGGAAAGGTTTTGAGATATGCGTCAAAACTAAACAATGAAATCATATAAATGATAGGATTTTAGATTAACTTGTCGAGGCCCGGGAGTGACGTCATACGTATACGTACGACCAGAGCATTTTCCATCTTTTGAGCAAAGATTCCTCCATTCTTTACCTAGATCAACATGAACGAGGTTTCCTTACCACGCTTCAACATCTTCCAAAACAGCTCACTGTATGCGCGTGTCATGCTTTCAATGAAAAAAAAAAAAAACACGGAAGGAACTTGCTCCTCTCTGACAAAGGCCCTGAGTCAGCTCCTTGTCTTGAACCATTTCTCACGGACATTAGATGACAAAGCCGGACCAGCACATCTGATGTATTTTTCCTTAGTGTGGGGAGGTGATAAACCGCGATCATACAGCGATATGGACACAGCCTGGGTCCATATCATCGTTCACTACTTGATTTCATTTGATCAGCCCAACTGTTTTCATTTATTTAAGCATCTTACTCATCTCCCATTTCATAACCTTTATGCCCTGAGGCAATAAACATCGCGTGAAAAAAAAAAAACGCGATCACGTATTTATCAGACTATAGCCACTGATTTCAAGTGTATGCGATATACTTAATTACTGCAGGCAGGTTTTTTGTTTTTCAGAACTGGCAGTCCGTTTTGTATCCAAGCTCGACAGGCGGCTGTACTGCTCACTGTCATCCATTTCTGGTTGCAAGCGCTCACTCAGCATTGCCTGCTCAGATACAGTCCCCTCCAATGACGTCACTTTCTGGTCCAGCGCTTCGGTTTCCTGAGAGTTTGCTTCACAGCCAGAAACAACTCTGTCGCACAGTGAGGACAGGAACTGCACAGACGCCTTTAGTTATGCTATTGTAGTTTGTAGGGTCCCAAGATGTAAGCTTCTCCACTTGAGCCGGGAGAATAAAAGTGTTTTCCGATCCAGTTTTGATGTTAAACACAGCTGAGAGCTTCTTTTTTTTCAAAGCTGCTATCTTCGTGGACAGGCCCGCTTCGGTTTGTGAAGATTTTGCATCGTTGGGTATAGACCACGAGTATCACTGAAGCAAGTTCAGCAGCACATTTCCCGTTTGGCATGTACCATCGCCGCGGAAGTTGATTCCTCGATGCCAGAGCACTTTGAGACTGCATGACACTTCATGATACGTTCACAGCAGGATATTATACTTCCACATCACAATTGATGCGCCATTTCCACACGCTGCACAGCTGATTGTAAAAGATGACAGTTAATCAGAACGGAACAGAGATGCACACAGGCAGTACTTTTTCTTGGAGGACCTAAAGAAGTCGATGGACAGGTGTCAAAAGTGCATTCACCTTCAAGCTCAATACTTATGCCGAATAATTGGCACGTTCTGTACTATCAATATTGTTCAATAAAGCTCAATACTTATCAGCATCCCATCGTCACTTTTCATGTGGTTTCCGCTTCATCTGGAAGTCTGCTATTGGTTCGCTGCAGTCGATGACGTAGGCCGGGGGAGGGGGGCGGATGAAGTCACGCTGGTCGTGCAGAAATACACTCAGCATGTTTAACAAAAGTGTCAGCTTTTATGCATGTACAATTTCTTATGTAAGTAAACGTATATGTCGGCTTCTCGTGTTAGATGGTATAGTATGTCCATGTAGTCGGCATGTCGCTGCATGAGTCGGTGCAATGCATTATCACGAGTATACGTGCGCGTTGTCTTCGACTGTTAGATGCCGTCCAGTAGGCTAACCTTGCTAACCCATCGCAGTTCACGAGCGGGGTGTACGTGTTGCTTGTTTTGTTTGTATTTTTTTACTTTTTCCCACCTCAAAGTCTTCCCTCACATGCCCGAAAGCCTTAGGCTACTTTTGTAAATTAGTAAACTTTTTTGGCCTACAAGGTGGCTCCTTGCCAGACAGAAGTTGGTGTGCGTGCCTCTCCTTTTGGTTGTATCTTACTTTTTCTAACTTCAACGTGGTGGCCTCGCAGTGTCGAAAGTGCAGAGCCTTCTTGATCTCTCATTTGTGTATCAACTACTTAGTGCGCTTGTTGGTATTTGTATTTTTTTTGACCCCAACTCTTAACGTGAACCAATCGCATAGCACACAGGCGCCTTAACGTTTCGCCTCCCGCTTTAGATGGAGGCGAAACGCTAAGGCGCCCGTGTGTTGTGCGATGTCAGTGCACGTTAAATATCCCCAGGTGGTCGAAATTATTCCGGAGCCCTCCACTACGGCACCTCTTTCTTCCTTTCTTCTTTCACTCCCTCCTTTATCCCTTTTCTTACGGTGCGGTTCAGGTATCCGCCGATATGTGAGACAGATACTACGCCATTTCCTTTCCCTAAAAACCAATTTTCATTTTCATTTCCAATGTCCGCGAGTGTCTTGTGCGTTGGCGACCAATGGCTTTAAAACAAGCCGACTTAGTACCCCAGCTTCAGTGCGCTGCTCGCCACTGAGCACTCCCGGAACCCCGATGACCGCCCGAGGGCTCCAGAAGGACCGTCGCCTTCGAGAGCCGCTCTTCCTGCATCGTCTTTGTGAGTGGACTGCCGCCGCGCCGTGCTCGCCGGTCAACTGTATGCCCGTTTCCAACGTCGCTTCAACTTGAGCTTTTCACCGCACCTCTCTTCTGTGACTGTAAATGCGTGTGTTCAATCTACATGTGACCCCATAGGGTGTAAATTTGACCGAAGTAGTTGAACCGATAGTGTGGCATTTACGCTACCTATGAATGTACGCCAACAGTGTAAATACGTGTACAAGTACTCTGTGGTAACCTTCCATTGTGTTGTCTTTAAATGTGTGTGAAGTCTGGCGTTGATTTACCTCTGTAGTACATTCCTGAGAATATGTTGTTTTGTTGACTGCCGTCGTTGGCTCTGCCCTCGTTCGCAACGCTGGACATAAACCGGCTAACGCTGGGCGTCAAACTTCACCCATTTTGCCTCGGTTCGGGAAGGTGCCTCGCACTCCTTTGGGAGCCGTGACACACCGTGTACCTTACACCTATGCTGCACTGGCGGGCCGATGCCGACAGATAACAGAGCACGACGTTGACATGCCTGAAAAGTTTTTTGAACGGTACTTCCGCCTCGGGAAAGAAACGTGCGTTGGCTGTGCCGTGGCAATGACTGGTCGTTTGCTTCCTCACTGCATGTTGCTTTCGTCCAGACTGACGTCACGAACAATGAAACGACGCGCCCCCTGCTTCGCAGTGCCTGAGGAAGCTATGTGCGGAGCACCATCGTGGCG
>JARKHS020017590.1:0-44585 GCA_030143305.2 Amblyomma americanum | reverse complement strand
GCTGGAGAAATGCTCTCATATCTAGTCTTTTATAGTTCCATCCTAGTTCTTAGGTCTTTTCTTTGGAACAGCGGAAAAGCTTTGGTTTCTTCAATTGGTTGAAACGGAGAGTGGGGTATTTAGAAGCAACTATGTGTAGTTCGTGAAGTTACTTTCTGAAATCCGAAAAATTGCAGTGCTTTTGCCGTGGTTTTATTTAGAAGGCCGAAGCAACTCAGAAACGAAATTATTGTAGCCGCAGCCTTGTCAAATGTCGCGTGTCTTGAGAAGTTAAGAGAACATGATCGAGCCTCAGCCCGACATTATGTCCTTGAGCCACATCAGGGAAAACAGTGTCTGGTCTTGTGTTCCGAGGTCCGGTAAACAGGCCTGCAATAGAAAATACAATGTGTTGGAAAACAATTTTTTATGCGTACTTGCTCAGCTTGCTCAGTCAATAGCACTGCAATTACTGAGTACTGTTGGGAAAATGGTGTGTAGCATAGTAATGATGCAGATCATTTTTAATAGGAATGTTTGTAGAAACAAGAGTATCGTGATTAGTAGTGAAGCGACTGTTGTGTTATGTTTATTGGCGCATAAGCATCAAACGCTATCATGTGGCAAGCCCATGACCTAATACAATCTGAAAAAAAGCATTGCACAGGAAACAAGGCAATGACTTATTCACGTTTGATGATGTGCTGCTTTATCCTCTGCATGGTTGAACTGTAGTTATTTTCCTTGAATTCTTTTGCATGTATTGTGTTATAGCTTTGGTAAAAACTGGGGCTCAGTTAACGGCCTTGTTCTGTCTCAAAAAACACAACTGTTATGGGAAACCCTAATATTTAATCTCTCCATACGCTCAAACCTCTGGAATCTACAACTGCGGTTGTACTTGCATTGGTGATAGTGTAGTATTTTTTCCATTGCTTTCCAGCTGCGCAGCATTATGAGAGAAAATTCAAGTGCCGGGAGATATCACCTGCTCGAGATATCCCTTCCAAATTTTTTGTTCTCATTGTAAATGCAATTGGAGCAAAGCTGACTTAAGGAGTGCACAGAATACCTAGTAGTATTACTAGGAAAACGCAAAGAGTATTACAAAGTAACGTTATTGAACGACCTTTGAGGCATCCCGTGTTGTTTATGGAGAACAATATTGCGTAGCCTTCGTGTAGTCATTCTGATAACTGATTGCATAAATCAAATTCACCACAGCCTCCGGTAATTTTTATCTCCCATTTCTCCCATTTTGCTCCTTTCCGTGCAATCCTTTCATATCAGGATGCGAAGGGCAGGTGATGAAAATTATTAAGTTTACACGATTGACTACAGGAGTGCCCGATTTTTTTGACATCTAGAAGATCTACGAGCCGAAAAGTTCGCAAAATCAGGGCTCTAACGATGCGCAAAAGATCGACACCGCAGACGGGCATATATGGCCTATTTTTTCAGAACGCTTGACATTCGAGCCCCAGAATCAGCTGATGGCTCGAGAATGCGACGGGCTCACACTGAATGGCGATAAACCGGCGGCACAATATGACACTGGAGGAGCCGTCAGGAGCAGCACGAAACAACGCCGTCTTAAGCACTTGAAAACTTATGGGTAATGCCGAAGACGTGCAGAGCACAAAAATGCAGAAGCTTATATTGCATACTATACAACCTAAAATTTAATCATTTCAACAAAGTAGTCATTCTATTAAAATACTGCATCTAAATTTTCACGCTCAGGTTTGAAATGACACAATTCATCTGAGTGGCGCGAAAGATGTGCGCAGATTGTCGTCGCAATTAGCATATAAATTTTGGTCAGTATCCTGTTTTACGTTGTATGTACCTAAACGTTAAAGTTTATCTTTATTGATGTAACAGAGTACGATCTATTTATCTATTTTCACATTGAACGTACTCCTGAGAGCCGTTCTTTGACGCCCTATAGCTTTAAAGGAGGAAGTGTGACGCAGTCTGCATATATTTTATTTCAGACCCTCGCAGATGCAGGGTATGTATCGCAGATGCAGGATACATTTGAACTACTAGCGTATGAGCAGAAAGCGTGAGCTGCAGGAAAATAATCAAAATTTCACAACAGATTTCAAGTATACAAGGCACCCATGCTTTCAGTTGGTAGTCGAGAACCTTTGCAATCTATCAAAGTACTGCTCATCATGAGAACTCGTGATGATAAACTAACAGAATGACAGTAAGGCTTCTCGTACTTTGAGAGCATGGCGCACTAATATTTATTGATATGTCGCTATTTGCTGGAAACCGCTACAAAACGTCTGTATCCTTAGTGTCAGAATAACAGGAGCACATACAAGCAGTTTTTGCTGTTAGCAGGCTTGGGGAGCGCCGGTGATAGACAAACACAACCAAAAAGAATAACTAGTAATTGCTGCCCTCAATGTGTCGCTCTACTAAGAAGGTGGCCATCACAAAAAACTACATTTTTCTGTTTCCTCTAGGACGGCTGAGTCTAAGCCGCGTCCCAGACACAATCAATTCAATTCGCACATAGGCCCGCAACTTCGTAGCATACCAAGTACATATGGCGGTTAAAATGCCGTTTCGCGAGAGCGCCTTGAACCAGGACTGTATGGGCTTCAACGCTGGCGTTTCAATTCGGGAGCATTGCATTTTTTTTCCAAACCCACAGATATTAGGTTACGATAGGTTCCGCAGGCGGCGGCAGTAGCGTTCACATGAAGCGCCGCCGTCACCCCCATATTGTTTTATAAAGGAAAAAGAATTGGTCGGAGGGCGATATTGCAAGCACTCTGCCCAAGTTCATTATAACAAATGTGGGCAGCGGATTTAAATAAAGATTATGCTCGGAAAAACTGTAGGAATCCTCTAAAGTACGTAACTGATCGCAGCATAAATTCATCACAGCTTACCTGATTAAAAGCAGGGTGCAACCACTCGAGTAGCGGAGCTAAGCGAAGTAAAAGCTGAAGGTACTTGCTCCGCGCAATTCCAAAACCTCTTTGTAGATGTCAAAAATTTTTGCGGAGAATAGCTGAATCACTTGGAACCTTGTTACTTATCCTTACAATAAATATTACACTCAAACTTTTTTTTCGGTGCTGTCCACGAAATAGTTTTGAATGTTTTATTCTTTGTTCTTCAAAGATTGGCCTACGATTTATATTCACGTTGCGAGCGTTAGTAGAGAAGAAAGCTACTTACAAGAAATCGAGAGGTCATGTCAGAAATGCGAACATTGTAGGCTTTCTTCCAATGCTGAAAAGTTAAGGGAATTTAGGTGGCTACCTACGAGCAGGCAAAACGGAAATTCTGCAAGCTTGCACAACAACAAAACAGATTGCCAAATAACAATCACAAAAGCATACCAAGCATTAAAAACTGTTTTTTCCTTATTATGGGTAGAGTTTTGTTGCAGAACCTGTGTTGAATTTTCTATTATTTTTTGCCTGCTAAACACTGGGCATTTTTTTTTAAACTGATATTAGCGAACTTGGCATAAGGCACTGGAAGCTTGAAGTACGAAAAAGCTGGCCTTTCGTCTTGCTTGTGGACTGATTCACAAGGGAACCTTATAATGCTTCATCTCTATAAAATTTGGATGATGTAGAGATTTGCGCAATTTGCAAGAGCAAACGTCATTGGATCCAGGAGAAATAACGAATCACGCTAGTTGTCTGTAATGCTTCGCTGCTCGTCGACGGTTCAGTATTAACAACCACTTTTAGGGTTTGAATCAGGCTATAGAAAAACAAAACGGGCAACATAACCTTCCGGAGCGTGTCCAGTCATGACACCGCAGAGTTTTGTCTACATTTTCTATAAGACATTACTCATTTTGAAGGTTCACAGCTCACTTCCTTTTCGTCGTTTTTCAAGCATTATTTCGCGCTTGCTGTTAAAAGTGATGGAGCACTGCATAAAAAAAAGCCATCGCAGTCGCCGTGGTTGCTCAGCGCATCTGGCATCTGAGCATAGCTAATGGTCGCGTGGTGATTCCCAGCCGTGCCATCTGCATTTAATTGAGCCTACATAGCGGAACAGATATGTGCTTTGAGGTTTTAGCGGATGTTACAGAGCAGTGATGGAAAATTGCCTCCTGCATTTAAATATGACGTCTCTCCTACCCCAAGTACACGTTTGGGTAAAAAACACCTCATACTGAAATACTAAACTGAAAACAAACACAGAGAAAATTCTTGCTGACATATTGGAGAGAATGAATTCCTAATCTATTTATTTCATGCACGGAAAAGAACATAGAATAGTTAAACCACGCTCCTGCCACTTGTCCCTACGTCGCCACTTCCTGACTCTCCTGCATCGAAACCACTCTGGCAGCTGGTCTTATAAAAAAATCCACCCACCAGCAGCTTCACATGTCTCCTTTAGCTCTGACGGAAAAAAGCGCTGTACATGCTTCACAATTAACATTGTGGTCACATCATGACTGATACCCCTCTGTTTCCAAAACTGCACCTTCTGTAAATCCTCCGTGCTCTCAAAGTGCCTATACACAGGCTTTGTCCGACGGCTAAATAAAACCAGGTTAGCAAAGCTAAAACTGCATCACCCACCTCTAAGCCTCCATGTGACTCTCACCTCCACGCTTCATACTTTTTAAACCAACGGAAGACCACGGCAAAACTAAATATAAAGACATAAAAGAAAGATGATGAATTGGAAAGTGAAATGCACGGCCAATAAATCTACAAGAGATTTGCAGCATCACAGCGTCTGAATGCCTCGGCATTTTTTAAACTGACAGCTCTTAGAAGCCCCTTCTCTTGCTCTGTGTTTAGCGTAATCGTAGTAATATTAGTAGATGATGTATCTTTAGGGTAGTAACAGCTACTGCATAAGTTTATTTGACTCTTTATACATAACCCGACCTCACCTTTGTAACGTGTTATAACGTTCGTTGTTCACATAACGTTTTATGCCGTGTAACACATGTAGCGCCACGAATAGTAGTAGTAGTAGTTTGTATAAGTTTAAGATGGTAACTGGGGAAACGGTGGACGTTGATGACAATGGAGAAAGGAGAGAGAGAGAGTACAGCCAAAGCAGAAAAATATTATATTTAAATCGCCCTAGGAGAGGTTCAGCGACAGACTAGAAAGGATTGCAAGCCGAAGACCTAATGTGTCCGAAAAACCAAAAAGATTGCTCTCTGAGAGCTCTGTGAGCTTTTTGCTGCAAAATACAGTGAAATGAAACTATTTAACACTTTTTCCTGAATCTGGCGTTGCAGAGTAGTAACCGTACAGCGAGTTATTAAATGTTTTCTTTGAGCGATACGGCACAAATATCGTTGCTGATTACCGTCTGCTCACTCCCTGAGATTGTGATTACCGTAAGAAGCGATTATGATTATGGATTTTTATGGCGCAAGGGCATCTAAGGCCAAAGAGCGCCATGACACAAGGTATTTTTCTTTTTCTCAAGGTGGGGTCAAGGACCCGTTTTCCAAGCATTTCACCCTAAATAAGCCGAGCACCAGACCAGGGGAAAGCTTGTACCCATTGTATCACCGGTGGGTACCCGGCGGCACTGGGGATCGAACCCCGCACCTCCCGCATGCGAGGCGGATGCTCAACCACTTGGCCACCGCTGCGGTCTACCGTAAGAAGCATTGCTATCTTTGGTGCTGAAGAGCAGATAGAACTCTTGAATCGCACACCCCACTCCGCACTGCTTTCTGATACCAAACCATGTCATAGGAACCCTGATCACATATTTTAGCGAGTGGTCATTTCTCGGTGTCCTTTTCTGGCAGATCTTTGATCGCTGTGATATCAGCCTTCTCTCGTTGTGGACAGCACCCGGTTTCTGGGGTCCGTAGCCTAAATTACCAAAGCGAATAAGTTTAGTGTTCAAACTAACCAGCTGGCGAGCACATACCTCTTATCTTACGCAATATAGCGATATCACCATATCATTTGCCTACTGGAATGCGCCTAACAAAGCTGCCATCAAAACTCAAGACCGTTTTTCTGTAACCCTATATCTGGAAAAGTATCTGATTCTTAAAGACTAAAAACTTAACGGTTTTCTTAACCACCAGCTTAGAGAAGAAAATGCACTAGTATTTATGCTCCCGCTATGGTGTCACGAATGGGTATCTGGTGTACTTCTGAAAAGTTTACCCGAAATCTCCGGTTGAAACCAGTTCTATTCCCTTTGTGGTGGAATGTATACCTGATCATTGTCTAAAATTTGCTTACCTTCCATTTTGTTATCACTAGAGACCCGATTAATGAACAACACACCCAATAATTTTTCTTAATGCATTCTCTTGGGCAGACATACAAGGGGCGGACGAAAGCTTTGAATTTTTGGAGCCCTCAGATTTTAAAATCTGGTGTTTCCTATGAAAGGTGATGGCGTTTAACCGCTTCTAATTGCAATCAAAGAACATGGGTATTCCACATACCACTCCTGTCACAGAGATGCAGTGGTTAGGCGATGCGCCACTGCCCTGACAGGTGGCTGCTTTAAAGACGACAATCGCTTGGGCCTATGACACCTAGAGTGGTCTTCCTTAGCTCGTGAAAGGCGCATAACCAGTGCCAGTGTTTTCATTATTTTAATTCCGTCGTGAAACGGGCGAAGGTAGCTAGCAAATAAATGTGCAGGTTACTACATGCCATGGTGACAAGGTTGTGATGACACCGTAGGTTCATGTAGCTTCACTTTAGGAATAAATAATTTCACTTCCGCCTGTGAATGTGGACAATTAGCCCAAAACCAGGAGTTCAGCTTGCCACCTGCCAGGATGGAGAGGTTGTGATGACGTCGCATCGTCACATGACCCTCTCGACCTGTCGCTGAATTTCGTGACTGAGAAGAAATTTTTTTTGAGCGACGAAAACATAAACGCTATCGCGGTAAAAAAATATCTCGCGGGATTATTAGTGAATGGCGTCGCGGTGGTTTGAGTCTTGGCTAGAGCAGCGATAATTTTTCGGAACTTGAGCATATGAGAGACACTTGGCAGCGCAAGAGCAAAGCGGCTGCCATAAGCCTCGTAGTTTAAGCAAACCGAAATCTCTTATTTGAGCTGTAGCGGTAATGTCCTACCACAGGACGATTTTACATGTCGTGCTAGAAAATCTTAATCGACTGCCCTTAGGCAATCGTGGCTGCATTGACAAGAACAGTTCCGCTAATACTGATAGCGAACCAGATGTGGATTCTCCTCACAAATATATTGGTATACTGGAAAGAGAGAGCATGCTACGCTGTCAGACCTGAATCCTAATTCTTATGCTTGGAATGCCCAGCATCCTCTCCTGTCGCTTCACACGAAGTGATCACTGCCAACAAGGCACATCATTCACATTATCATTGCAAAACAAACCTCGCTTTTTGTTGCAAACGCGCAACAAACACTGCCACTTCGGTTTTTTTTTTGTTATTACATTGAGAGCTACTATACCACTGAATACGTTCAGTTTTGAGACAAGAGCAGTATATTATCTGTTTTCTCGATAGTACCTGACCCCAACTCCAGAATTTATAAAAAAAATTAACATTGAAGCGAATGCAGCAGCAAGGCGAAACATCAGGAAAATTTCATGTCATGCACAAAGGCCACATAAAAAGCACTGCGCTCTTTGAAGAAAGGCTTGGGAAAATATTATATTTGTGCCCAACGATCTGTCATGTCGCATTTCAAGGGTCTGTATAGTCATATCAGTAACAAGAATTTACATAAATTTCTTTTTATCTGATTACTTTTCCTCTGGTTTTCGCCACATTTCGTCGTTGACCAGTGCAGTCTACGATTCACAAAAATTCCAAACACACTCACCGGGTGCATGACTTCGAACAGCGCCGACATTTTCCATAGACAGGTATTCGTTGCATTGCTGTACCCTTCCTTGCTCTGAAATAAAATCTGAAAACTTACTTTGAACTTCACATTTAAAGCAGCGGAAAAAAATCACATTTGTGGCCTCAGTACCTGAGCAGTCGTCGCTCGCATAATGTGGCGTACATTTGACTCCGATAATTGAAATTAAATTGCAAGGACCACTTGGTGCTTAGAGCCAATTAAACTTACCTGTTCGCGATAGCATTAACGCGCACCAACCTTGCCAATCTAGAGGTATTTTGTATTATGCACCACAACTCCTGCGAGCTAATAATAGTTCACCGCATATATGACAATCTCTTTGGGGGAAGGGGATGAGCGCGAGGAGTTGACTCGTAAAAGTGGAGGTGATGGTTTGGCGCACGTCAAAGCTGGCCTGGACTGTTAAGAATTACTTTCTTCTTCATGCTTGTGGAGCTTTGTGGGGTATTTTGCCTAGGTCCTCTTCCATTCACTTTAGCATGTATCGTTTCCATTGAAATTGATGCAAGTTGTTACATTCTCATATGTCTCATAATATATTTCCCTGGAAGCAAAATAGTTGAAGCACAAAAACAAGTCAATTTAACTTTTCGTCTCTTTTTTGGCCAATGCAAATTGTGATTGCAAGACAGGAGACCATTCTGGTGCTGTAGAATGCAAACTTGTCAGCGGGTGCTACCTAGTGAAACGGTGTCAGTTTGCTGTCCTCTAAAACGGCAACAATGTAGTTTGCTTCGTTCTAAAACGGCAACAATTGAAATAAAAGATTCTTCTTCTTTAAACACTTCAAATTCGGCACTTAGGGTGTAGGGCAAAAAATAACACTGTCGCATACTAGCGGAGTGCTGTGGGTCTGCTTTCAAGGAAACCTTGTTATGCGTAATCTTCAATTTCATTTGAATGCCCGGGCGTGGCTTGAACATTGCTTCTGGAATTTTATATCAGTGTTTGTTGAATAACTGCGGTTTGCAAAAAGAAAACAAGAACAAATCTTAAATTTATTAATGCCACAGTTTTGTCCTGTTAATTGATTTCTGATATTCTGGGTGCATAGTCATCCCTAACATGACGTTATAACGTGTGTGCTGGTGATCATTTAAAAGAATTCAGCTTTATTTCGCACATTTCAGTCTCACTCTGGTATTTTCTGCGAAGTAATACTGAGAAAACATCTACAAGTAGGCCATCACCAAGCAATTTTTTTGAAGATTCGTAATCCAGTCTTTTTTTATGCTCTAGTCCATTTGGCGTGCTGCATAGTTAAGTACTTGTTCAGTTCCTAATACGGTTGTGCAGGTACATAAATTCGTAAAGATAACCTAAGCCAGATAGTGAACTTATAAATCCTTTACGGGGCGCGCACTACGGTAGTCACGCTACCGTAGCAACCGCATCCCAGTAGACGCCTGTGACGTTGCCCGCCGAGGAGCTTTGGGAGCTTCTGAGCAGCCTTGTGTGTGAAGAAGTGGCGCCACTTCGTTTCAAAGCTACACAGACCAGCGTTTGTGCCGTGACGGGCGTGGTTCGTGATGAAATCCGGATAATTGTGCAGTCCATACCAGCTCCGCAGCCGGCCCCCTACGTGATGACCTACAGCGAGGCACTACGAAATCCTGGGCGAGCGATTCGAGCATTTTTCCCCTCGCTCCTGTGCCTTCCCTGCAGTACTGAACCGCAGTAGTACCCTCTGTGCCGCAGGAGACCAGGCCAACCATGAACAAGGCGCACGTGTGGCGCATGTCATAAAAATTGGCCGCTCTGCTACCACTTAGGGGAGCCCGGCCACATCCTCCGCCACTGCCCCTGGAGCAGAATGGGCTTAAAGGGGTTTTCAGCTCACACAACGGGACCACGCTACGGTGAGCGGCCGCACGACATTAAGCAGTACATGACCGAAAACGTGCAGTCCTAGATCTCGCAGCGGAGCCAGTCCTGATCGCTCAGCCGTGCGACGTCCTCTGGCCAGTTCAGAGGTACGTTCCCACATCTGGAAAACTGAAGACGGCATCCTCCAGGGGTAGCTCAACAGCTACTGTACCGAGTCAAGAGCCTCCACCCTACCTTTTGCCGCGACGATCCGACCGACGTCGACCCGACCCGACGACCACAACGGCGCGCAGCGATCGACTGGTTTCCGCCGAAATGGCGGTAGCCGCCGACAACCACAACTTTACCGCTCCCTTGGATACCCGCTCTGATTTTTCTGTAACAAGCAGTCGGTTAGCGACGGACCTCAGAAAGGTTCCGACCACTTGGTGTGGACCGCAGAACCGCACAATCGGTGGCCGGCCACGTGGTGACCCCGATCGGTGACTGCACTTCGCGAATACAGATCCGCGGCGTTACTTTCTCTGGCTGCTTTACTGTGTCACCCGACTGCTCCAATGACCTCATGCTCGGTTTGGATTTTCTGTGGGAGTGCGATAACGTTATCGACCTTCAGGATATAATCGTGTCGTTTTTCACTCACTGCCCTCTCGACGCCGATACCAAGCCACGCAAGGAGCAAGTTACGTATCTGTGACGACCATGTTTCTTCCCGTCAAGAGCCAGCGTGTTCGTTACCGTAGAAAGCAATAACAGCCACGGCACTAGTGGCATTGTTGCAACCAAGAGGTCACTGTTCCTGGGTCGGGAAGTCTGTATCGGGGAATTATTGAAATAAACATTAGATAAACCGAACTTTGGCGACTAATTTCAGTTGTGAACATCAGAGTCTGAATAGCAAAAGAGCTGCTGAGTATTTAGAAGAGCTTAGCAAATGTGCGGTACTGCACGCGTTGTCCGAAACCCTGGCATAAGTGGGGTAACCAACCGCTCCCATAAAAACCGTCCTGAAAGCGAATCCGCCGTCTATTCAGAAACGCTGCCTGGAGTTCATTATCGAATCTTTCCGCGACTATTTTGTCTCGACCTTCAAGGTTAGGCAGACTCTGCTCAAACAGCAAAGCATTATAGTGGACACAAACCATCGACCGTTATGTCAGCCGCCCTATAAGACCTTTTTGAGAGAACGTGATGCTCTTCACCGAAAAGTTCAACAAATGCTCTAGGACGACGTGATACCAATCGCTGATGGGGGTCGCCTTTTGTTCCAATGGTAAAGAAAGATGAAACCCTAAGGTTGTGTGTTGATTTATCGTGATCATCATCACCCTGTTTACGCCCACTGCAGGGAAAAAGGCTCCTCTATGTCTCTCTACGTAATAATGCCTTTTTGCCAACTGCTGCCACCGTATGCTCGAAAACTTTTTAATCTCATTCACCCACCGAAGTAACTGCCGGCCCATGCTTCGCTTGTCTTCTGATGGAATCCACTCAGTTAGCGTTAAGAATAATCGGTTATCTTGCCTTCGCATTACGAGACCTGCCGAAGCCCATTTCTTCCTCTTGATTTCGCCTAGGATGTCATTAACCCACGTTTGTTCTCTTACCCACTCTGCCCGCGTCCGGTCTCTTAATGTTACACCTATCACTTTTTCCTTCCATAGCTTGCTACGTTGTCCTTAAGTTGAATTCAGCTCTTTTAGTTAGCCTCCACGTTTCTGCTCCGTAAGTGAGTACCGGCAAGATACAGCTATTGCATACTTTTCTCTTCAGGAATATTGGTGAACTGTCATTCATAATCTTAGAGGACCTGCCATATGCGCTCCACCCCACTCTTATCCTTGTAGTTATTTCCCTCTCATGATCCGAATCAGCGGTGACTACCAGCCCAAAGTAGACATATTTAATTACCACTTCCAGCAGCTCGCTACCAATTGTGAACTGCTGCTCCCTTGCTAGACTTTTGAACATTACTTTGGTTTTCTACATGTTAGTCTGTTGACCCTCTCTTCTGCTCTTCCGGTCTACCTCCTTCATCATGCTTTGTATTCATATCTCCTGTGGGACTCAGCAAGGCAATGCCATAAGCGAATCGCAGATTATTTAGGCATTCTTATTACCTTTTATCTCGAACGGTCCCCAATTCAGGCCTCGGAATATCTCCGCTAGCAGGCGTTGAATAGAATTGGCGAGATCATGTCTCCCTCAATGACGCTCTTCCTCATTGGAATTTTATTCATTACTTTATGCAGGACTAAGATAGCTGTGCAATCGCTATAAACATCTTCCAGTGTTTTCACATAAGGGTCATCTATACCATGGTTCCAGAATGCCTGCATGGCTGCAGGAGTTTCTACTGAGCCAAAACCTTTCTCGTATTTAATAAAGGTGTATATAGGGATTTGTTACATTCTGTGTATTTCCCTATCACCTTATTGATAGTATTAATTTGCTCTATTGTGGCATATACTTTACGAAAGCATGCCTAATCATTTCGTTGTTTGAAGTAGAAGGCTGCCCTGACTTAACTAGCGATTACGTTTTAAAATACCTCTTAGGCAACAGAAAGTAAGCTGATGAGCCTGTAACTTTTCAAGTCCTTGGCGCCTCCTTTCTTATGAATTAGGATCATGTTTGCGCTCTTCGAAGTTTTTGATATGGTGGAGGTCATAAGGCATTGCGTATACAGTGTGTCTAATTTCTCTAGCACAATCTTCTCTCCGTCCTTCAAAAAAAATCTCTGACCTGACCCTCACAAGCAGCTTTTGTATTGGCATTGCTCCTAAGGCTTTTTTTGCTTCCTCTTTCGTTAGTCACTGGGTGACGCATTCCACAACCGAAAAAGAATGCCGGGAAATTGGGTGGGAAGTGACCAAATTTCTCTCGTATTTATATGGCCGCCTTTTTAGAGTCGTCAGTGATCGCCATTTGCTGTGCTGGCCGGCGAACCTCAAAGATTCCTCTGGACAGCTTGCACGCTGTAGCCTTTGAATTCAAGAATTTGATGTTATCCGCCGCGCTGGCTGAGTGGTTATGGCGCTCGGCTGCTGGCCTGAAAGATGCGGATTCGATCCCAATCGTCGCGGTCGAATTTCGATGGGGGCGAAATTCTAGAGGCCCGTGTACTCTGCGATGTCAGTGCACGTTAAAGAACCCCAGGTGGTCGAAATTTCCGGACCCCTTCACTACGGCGTCTCTCATAGCCTGAGTCGCTTTGGGACGTTAAACCGCCTAAACCGCACCAAGAAAATTTGATGTCACCATCGCATAAAAGTGCGGTAGGGAGCACAGTGATGCCGACTGTCTGTCTCGAGATCCTATCGAGGACAACCGAGCTGATTCAAACTAAGATTCTGTTTTTCTTGGAGCTCTCTCTACGTCTATCTTCTCTCAACCCCACAGAGACGACAGTGAACTACGGCATCTCTATAAGTACCTTGAAGGAAACGCTGAGTCACCCCCGAGAATCTTCTCGCGTGGACTGTCGTCTGTCTGTTTACGCGATGGCGTTCTGTAGAAGGTAATCTACAGCCTGACGGATGCTGTAGACCTGCTCATCGTACCGGCGGCCTTTTGCGACGTGTCCCGCAGGCTTGCCATGATGACCCTATTTCCTGGTCCCCTGAATTTTGCCGCAGTTTCGCACGGATTCGCCAAAAGTACTACTGGCCCAGGGTTCCTGTAATTGTCAAGCGTTACGTCAGAACTTGCCGCGCCTACCAACATCGCAAGAATCTGCCCAATAAGCCAGCCGTACAACTGCTGCCTATTGATGAGGAATAAGTCGCCTTCTACCAAGTCGGCTTGGACGTACTCAACCCATTTCCGGAGTCCTCGTTGGGTTACCGCGATATTGTGGTCGCCACCGACTACCTCACCCGGTACTGAGAGACTAAAGCTCTCCCCTGTAGTACTGCTGACGAAACTGCAAACATTTTTATTTAATACGTTGTCTTTGGTCCCGGTGCACATATCTTTCTAACTGAGAGGGGAACGGCGTTCCCGTCGGCGCATACCTAGGAGGTTATGGACCTTAGCACAACAAGTCACCGCAAAACAACCGCTTACTACCCTCAAACGAAAGTACTTACCGAACGGCTCAAAAAGCCAATCGCCGACATTATATTCAAGTATGTCCACACAGACCAGCGTAACTGGGACGCCATACTGAATTGTCACATTTGCATATAATACTGCGGTACAAGAAAGGACGCGCATCACTCTATTTTGTTCAGTGCTTTGCCCAATTCGTTCGTCACGCCGAGGCTGTCCGCCAACTCGCTGAGCAACGCATCTGGCACCAGCAAGCCCACGACGCGCACGGCTACGACCTCCGCCACAGTGATGTAAAATACTAGCCCGTCGAGCAAGTCTGGGTTATGAGCCCAACCCGCAAGCGAGGGCGCTCCGAAAAGCTTCTGCGCCGATATTTTGGCCCTTAAGAGATGCTCCGCCAAGTCAGTGAGGTGAGCTACGAAGTTCCCCAAGGAACATCTCCCTCTTCCAGACGGCCGACCTTCGAAGTTGTCCACGTCCTCTGATGAAGCCATAGCTCGCCCGCTGGCGCTTCAGGCATGTCGGCACCACACGCCTGACACACCCGACGTCCCTTCTCTTCCTGCTTCCCATCGTTGCGGCACCAAGCTGGTGACCTTCAGAGAAGGGCAGTAATCCTGCGCTACGAACCCTTCCAGTGGCGCCGTAGCGCGGCCGAAGTGTATTACCTGGCATTTGGAGAACCTTGGGTATTTACAGGTTAGTCATCTTCCTCTCTCGAGCTGCCTGCTGTCTTGCACGTCGCAGCACGTCTAAGTAAACCTGTTCCGTGTACGTCAACCGTTTATCGGCGAGATTATAATCAGGTGCATATAACTAATCTTCATGTAACTGGATTAGAAGATCTTTAAATGCAGGATGCCTGCCGTCTCTCCACCGACTTGTCAGACATGGTTCTATACCGATTTACTTAGATGCAAACCTTTAGACTCGGTTGTTTTTGAAAAACGTTCATGTACCGTATTTTCAACCTTACTATCTGAAGAAATGACGTAGCCTATGTTGACATGGGCTGCTACTGTCTGGAACTGCTTAATCCACGCTTTAATTTTCACTATCCGTACACTTCTTTTGACGTTGGAGATCACAGTAAGCTTGCTCTCACACGGTCACTGATTCTTCTCTTCTAGCGGCTATATGTAAGGCTTATAAATAAGGATTCATCTCTTTCAAATCACCCTTCCTCAGTGTGTTCCTTACGTATCTCGTCTTTTTTGCGCTGCTGTACCATCGCTCTCTAGAAACATTTAAATTTAATGCATTTTATTGGTAAGTTTGGCCATTTGAGCCATTATCAGTGTTTTTATAGGAAGTGACGGAAAGACCTCGGCAAAGCACAGAGTAATTCATTACAAACTCTGAGGTTCGCACATCACTAGCGTAATCAGAAAACACCACCTCCACTTTGCAATTAAACAATACGGGCTAGGCAGTAATTTATATCGAGATACCTGCTTTAGTACACTGGAAGGGAACAACTCAAACTGCCATCGTACTGAAAAAGCAACTTGCCATGTTCAAGTCGCTTGCATATGCATGGCATATACGGATAATGTAGCAGCAGCGATCGACCTCCTGCGAAGAAGACGATCAAAGACAGTCTTTACAAACAACATCAACTAAGCAAAATGATTACTGTAAACAGAGGCTCGTGAATCACTGAAGGCTATCACTCAGCAGAAATGAACAGAGCTGTGTCTCCAGCATTCCCTGTTGACAGGAGGATCACTTCAACCTATTTTTCTTCAAGTCGTGTTCATTCTACATCAGTTGTGCGGGTTTATATGCTGCGGGTTTATATGCGGTCGAAATCGACGAGTCTCATGAGCAAAGCATACTGCCATCTTCATGTTTCTGCTTTTTTGTAGTTTCATCAGCAATGAATTAGATGTTCACAGTGATGGTTGGTGACGAACAGTAACGCCATTACAGGGAGGAAGGACACAAGAGTTGACATGTAAGCGCAGACCCCTAAAGTGAGGGAGGAATGCAATTTAAACTTTCGATTATTTACTTCTCTGTATAATCTATGACGAGCGCATCTTTTGGGCTTAAATAAATGGATTTACTCTTGGCGCATAATATCCTATTGCCAGTTCCAAGTTCAGTAGAGAAATGAACAGGAAACAACAATTTCCGCAAAATAATTTACTCCCTTCGTATATGAGGTGCCTGCACAGGGCTTTGAGCTAGTTTGCTGTTTTTTCGGCGCATAAATTTTTTGGAAGTATCAATTTGTCTACAAACATTAGAAATTGTTAATACTTTCTTCGAAATGTCACCCCAAGGACCTTTCTTGCTATTCGATTTTTTTTCTCTACCTGCTTTGGTACTGTTTTCACTTTGATAAAGTCTTTAGTCACGGCTTGGGTATTCAGAAAATAGGCTTCAAATTTCATGGGCCGGATTGGTTTTTGTTTAAAATAAATATATCAAATATAGCGCTCGTCCTGTCTGTTCCTTCTTTGTCCCTGTTCTGTTAGCGCTTGCGAAAAATGACAATTGTGCACCAACTAGCCCAATCCGCCACTCTTCTCAATATGTCACATTTTATTCGCGGAATGTGTGTCTACACAAATGTCATATGGTCATTAGTGTTTTCAACATATAACCTGCTTAAATATTGTTTTATTGCCAACGTGCTTTATAAGTATCCAATGGTTGCATAGATACGCATTTTATAAAAACTTTTCTTCCAGCGCTTTTTATGCAACAACTGCCGTAATAATAATGCTGACTATGATCTTGACATAAAAATTTAAAGGTTGTGCGAAATAACGAGGTCCTCAATGGTCATCACCTTTTCTTAAGATTAAGTTCGTATCCGAGTTATCTTTACTAGGCCTAATTAGCGTTTGTCTCGCCAGTTTTTTTTGTCAGTGTCCTGTCTCGTTTGCCCTCCATTCAAAGAAATCAGCTACCAAATAACTATGTTATGCTGTTGAAGATTATTGTTCCTATAGTGCTCTCTCCTGGGCGCAGCGGCTGATGTAGACACGCTGGCTCTTGCATCTTTGCTGGAAGACCCTCTTTAGTCGATTGATTTGAGAGTTGTTAGTCGTCTTCTCCCTCCGTTTTCTTCTGGCCGGTGCTCAAGTTTGCCTCAGTGTTTTGTAAATTTTAATACCAGTAATTGACCAGAGAACCCATTTCTCGTTCATCACCACAGTGCTCAATACAGACTTGGATTATATGCGACGCTACTTGTGCAGTCAACGGGCGTTTTCTGGAGGCTGGACAACACTCCTGATTTTTCGGTGTTTAGACATGAATTTGAACAGCTAGGAAGCACCACATTCGGGTATCCGCAGGATTATAAGTGCGCGATTCGTTGCTAACGGCTCATTGCTCTTTCAACGCCAAGCTTTAAAGGCGCCTACAGCTTAGTTCATTTAATAATCACACGGTGCCATTCTTAGCACATGTTTAACTTCTCAAGGAAGTGTAATTTTAGCCTGCTGCCTCCAACCTTGCTCAATCACGAAAAAATGTGTAAAGTTGGTATACAGCTTCTTCTCACGTGTGCGAGCGCATTTATGGAATGCAAGGATTCGGATTCTTAAGGGTGGAGCAAAAACGGCTGGTACAGTACCCTTTGCGAGCAACGAAGTTTGCGCAATAATCGTACTACAAATCATCCTTTTACAAATAACTTGCAGCTGTTCACACCAGCAACACTAAACCGTTCTATGAAATATAGGTGGCGATATACGGAAACCGATGCTTTTTTTGGGGAGTGTGTTGGAATATCTCATGCTCACACAGAAAAGCGCATTTTTGAGGTATCACTAGAAAAAAGTATTTGTTCACTGCAGGAGAAAAATTCAAAAGTTCGCTTGCTCAGTGTGGCGTCAGAGACCCATTTCCCAAGCATTTCACCCTGATTTAGCTGAGCACCAAGCCAGGAGAAGCTTTCACCCTTTGTATCACTGGTAGGTACCCGGCGGCACTGGGGGATCGAACCCCGCACCTCCCGTATGCGAGGCAGATCAAGAGTGGAACTCATGATCTGTCTATATTTTCTACTGTGCTCTGCTCACTGAGCTATTGCTTCGGCTGTCTAGCCTCTAACTTTCGAGTGACTGGTTTGCGTGTAACCTAATGCTGAGAGCGTTCACCAGGTACACACTCATCCATATGCCGGTCGTAGAACGTACTTAATACCATAAGAGCCGCATTAAACCGGTCAAAATATGAGGGTTGCATCTACACGAAAACCGTTCAATGCTAGCTATGGCACCAATAATGCTGTAAAGAAAGCCTTCATTTAGTTATAGAGCAGACATTCCTGTAAAAAGAGAAAGTCTCTATGGCGTACGTTACAGTTTCTTGCAACGCTGTATTTACTTCACGACGCTTGTAATGCTGGCATGTAGATTTCAACATGCGAGATAGAGGAAAAAATTTCTGGCAAAAAATATGGCTATTCGCGACCATTGAAATAAAAGTAATGATTATACTTTTCAAACCTCCTCAAAAGTTCTCACCTTGATGAAAGCAGACTTGATGTTCAACTCAAAAATGTCCTTCTTACATTTGAAGAAGGCGTCTGTTACTCTCTTTGTTGCTACCGCTGTCTCCCATGGATCTGAAAAATTTAGTGTTTGCTGAGGAATATCATCTTGTTGATTTTGTGATACTGATGCAATAGACTAACAGACGAGCCCACTTATAACGACCTCAGAAATACCGAACACTTGCTTATTACGCACTAATGTGGCGCTGCCGTCAAATTATATTTTCCGTACACTTTCCCCAGGAATTGAGAAACTCGCTCTTCCAGTTTAACTAAAAGACTGAAGTGCGCCTCTCAGACCCCACCACACCACCCGGGAAAGAACATGTCTATACAAAAAAGCAATAAGAACGGTTGCATT
This sequence comes from Amblyomma americanum, assembly GCA_030143305.2. NCBI lineage: Eukaryota > Metazoa > Arthropoda > Arachnida > Ixodida > Ixodidae > Amblyomma > Amblyomma americanum. The sequence goes on along the minus strand of JARKHS020017590.1, from coordinate 25,985 downwards.
GGAGGTAAAGGTAAGCGGCGCCACGCGCGCGCCCATGGCCTACAGGGTAATCATTGCCTGTGTGCGCGTCTGTTGGGCGAATCATCCCAGCTGGAAGCAGAATTGTGGCTCAAGCAAGACAATGGGAGCGTTGAAAGCTAAGTCGCTGCGCATGTACGTGGATAAAGTAACCGCCGTGAGTATAGAAACTTCAATGCCTTGCTGGCCTCGCTGGTCCCATGCAGTGCGTCGCCTGCCCAATCGGCTCCTACTTTGTGCTGCTTCTGCCAAGTGCAGGCAGCTCCAAACAGACACTGCTGCTAATGCATTCTGAGCGCGCATGCGCTGCGCTACTTTCGTCTCTGCATAAAAATTGAACAAACTGAAGCCTTAAGAAATACGAGTATCAGTGGGCGAGAATTCCTTTATTTGTTTTATTGAAAGCCTCAGATGCTAATTGTGTGTAATGCTCCACTCACTTAGGGCAAAAAAGTACCGACTCCGCAGGAGGACCATTTTTCGCACCAAATATAATGAAAATCACTTTGGTTAAGGCTCTACATTTGATGCAAAACATAGTTTATAAAAAATAAAGTATACAAATAAAGTATACAAAGAAATTTAATCATTTAATTATACGGACACTACTTCCTTGGGCAGCTTGTTCCATTCCGAAATTGTTTTGGGGAAAAAGAAGTTTTAAGAAGGTAAGTCCGGCAACTGTATACCTTAACTTTAAGTGAATGATCTATCCCTAAAGACGCATAATCAGGGTTACTTATATATTTGGTTCTGTCTATTTCAGTTCTTGAATAAAATATTCAAGAAATTTGAAATGCAGAACTTTCCAACGTTTTTGAAATGTGTCCGAACCCAAACCTTTCCTTTCTGTCGATCTTTACATTAAAATATCGCCCGTAGTTATTAAAAATTGGCAGTGGCTTAACTTGGCTATGCCAGGATATATGCAGCGCAAGCTAAGTCATAGCTTGGTTAGCCTTGGTTATTCGTGATTGCAAGTCCAGGTTAGTCTGGTTTTCTAGCAATGTTGTCTTGCATTAAAGAGGACACATAACGTGCCCGTCTCACGGCGGCATATTCATGATGTTTAGCCAGTCGTTCGGCGCGCTGTTCGTCTTTTTCCTGGGCGATTCGTTTCCTCTTCAGCTCGTTCCGATTTCGCCTCCAGGCCTCCTTCTGCTTAGCACATTTGCCGCCGTCCATAATTCCGCATCAACTGTGGTTGCGGCGCAGGCGAGCTCTCATTTTCAATCCTCCGACATGTTATCAGTCATGCGACACAGCTGGCGAAGCGAGCGGAGGCGAGCGCAACGACGAAGAAAGCGGTGTGACGTCCAACTAAACGGCGGCGGCTGCGAGGCGCGCGGTGTGACGTCATGCCATAAGGTGCGGCGAGCGCGCGGCGTGCGCCCATCTGCGACAGTTGCTAAGCAACGGCTCAAAGTCTGTGTCTGTGCCTCTTCGGAGCACAGCCACAGCGAAATCGCAATTTTGCGGCCAGTACAGCTTTCCCTTTAGTATTTCAAAAAAGTTACCTTGTTGCGTACATCGTGAAATTCAGACAGGGCTAGCGTAAACATTGTGCGTTCATTATTTTTTTACCTCGGCCCCTTTTTGCCTTTATTATCATCATACTTCATGGAACACTCTAAGATCAGCTCGCTGTTAAACTGCGGCCAGGCATTCGTTCTAGGTCGCCGCGATGACTCACTGGTGGTTATTGCGCTCGCCTGCTGACCCAAATGACGCGGTTTCGAGCCCGGTCGCATTTCCATGGAGCCGAGCTGCTGGAGGCTCGTGTTTTGTGCGGTGTCAGGGCACGTTAAAGAACCCCCAGGTGGTCTAAACTATGCGGAACACTTCATTTTAATGGCCGCCATCTTGGATACGAGAAAATGAAAGTGTACTGCCATTTCGTCCCCTGACGTCATATTCGCATATTTCCACCTCTATCCACCATATTGGACAGTGACGTCATCATTGGCAGTCGGCAGGTGGTTGTTTCTACAATACTATTGTAGATGACGATGGAAATCTCAATGCGAGACGCGCTGTTTTCTAGTTGGTGCCGCAGATGGCGCTGTGATCTGAGAGTGGTAGCAAAGGCACTAAATTTGGAAACGTGATGACTAAAAGCTTACGCTGTTAAAATCACGAACTCTTTGTGACATCGGCAGAACGAGGACGCTCATATTTCAAGACAGATTGACCTGTTGCGTTCTGATAATGAGCACTTAACCGCGGGTTTTAATCTATGAGCGCGGCCGCACAATTAAAGAGGTAACATAAGGAAAACTACACTAACTGGCCTTCCCAGCTACTATCTTGCCTCTATCACCAGCTCGCTGGAAAAAATAGGAGCATGCCAGAACTGCTTGACTTCCCTTGCGGAATCTACCCTCACGCATTTTCTTGCTTTCGGCTGGGACCAGAGTCGAGTGCTCTGGCTCAATGATGATGTAATCGCGGAGTGGAGCCATCTCCAGAGAGATCAACTCGTGGGCAACCGTTTAAGATATGGCTTTTACAGGTGTCGCAGTAAAAGTGAAAATAAAATTAAGGCTAGTACTAGACCATGCTGCAGCCGCCTAGAAGCTACGAGTCTCCGCGCACTTTTCTTGCGTTCGCACTACCACAAAGGTTCCCCTTTCAAACGAGCGATGGGCCTGTACGCTTCGTATTGATTTTTGGTGTGTGAAATTAAACACTCGTGATGAGTTCACGCTATGTGCAAAATGCCATACTCCTAACTATGTAAACGCAGCGAAATTCTTGACATCTTTGGTTTTACGGTGGGGATAGTACAGACATTTAGGGGAGCAGGCCAACGGCCAGAGGAGCGCACGAGAAGGGACGGCGCTGCGCATGCGCACAACACTCAGGCGGCCAGCGAGTTTATGGCTCTGCGCGCTCGCCCGCTCCTCTTGTCATCGCAGCGGAGAGCGCCCAGCGAGCGAGCTTCGTAAGAGCATAACATGGCGGCCTCTATTGCGTACGTTGATGCGTCGGCTTTATCGAGCGCAGTCGCGGCGCCAACACGCCTGAAAGCGAAGAAGCCGCGCACTGATGTTAAAGGACCACTAATGGCGAATAAGATACTAGAAAAACAAATAATGTCTTTATTTGCAAATTTCAGTGTTACAAAAGCAAGCATGAATCATTCGCTTGAGTTACTACGCTTTTCACTAAAATATGGAGCAGCACTGCGCCTCGCTCTCCTACTCTCATTCGGGAGTTTCAGACGCTGAGCTAAACCTCTTTTTTAGTGCTGCGCTCCGATGGCAATCCGCTGTGGGAGTCCCAGTGCACCGTAAGGTCAATCCGGTCGGCTTAAGGTCTCTACTAACTGCTTCAAATCACCGGCGAGGAAAGCCCACAGGTATGCTTCTTCACAAAAGGAAGATTGTAGAAAATAATGTGATTCCATGCTATCAGCAACAAATGTGCTTCATTTCAGCGCATGTTTCACGCATTGCGCAAGAATTGTTGAGAAAAACCTACGTTTAGCACCTCGATGGCACTGCTTTCTTGCTCCTACATTGTGACCGATGTTATCCTCCTAAAAAACGCGTTGAAATCGCTCGCACACATTGGTATTGAAAATAGGTCGAATTGTGCCATTGCCACGCGGGTTTTTTTGCGCTCTATATCTCAGTGCATTCAGTTTATCGTGGATTTGTCAATTTTCATGCCGTGAAAACATCAAGAAAAGTAGTCCTGCGTTGACACCTTGAAGTTTTGGAGCAGTTTGATCATATTTCCCTTTCGACCGGCACAATGCTTCAATCGCTGCAGTCTGTATAGAACTTTTGAGGGAATGATGAGCAGAATGATAGAAAGCAGGGGAAACAGTACTGGGATATCTGAATAAGCACTCATACTAAGCTATTTAACTTCAGTGCTCCTATTGAGAAGCACGCATTCTCCAATGCTTTAGGACCGGTCTGTGTGAGACTGTAGTAACTGCTCTGTAAGCAGCAAACAAATATTTAGCTATTGTCTGGGTGCTTAAAAAATAAAGTTCTCTAATGTTTCTAGTGCCAAACTTCCGAACTGCTGGTAGCCTTCAGTAAAGAAGCCCCCTGGCCGAGTTGCCTCCTCTCCTGATAGCATCTAGGATTTTCGGAACCGTCTTACTTCCAGGTATTGGCGAAAAGTTCCCTACGCAGATGCTTTGCCTAGCTATCTCTCACACCTGACGCTTTCTCCTCGTCACGGTCCCACTCTGACACAGCTTTTCAGCGTCCCTGCGCTAGTCTCCCACCTTCTTAGTTGAAAAATGTCCTCAAGACTTCTTCCATTTAATTATTACTCTCTGGAACGTGTAGTTCTGGAACGTGTTCTGGAACGTTGCTGGAACTACACGTTCTCTGGAACTACAGGTCGAGAAGCCAGCATTTTCAATTATCTTGAAGCGGTAGGCACTCCTTGGTACACAAAAACTGGCGCTCCTATACCGTCTATCTACACTTCATAATATTTTGCATATTTGTTGCTCGTTGCCCCTAATTCGCTGCCCTGCCTAGCTTCCTGACGGTGTGTTTATTCGGCATGACCTGGTTTTACTTCGCGATCCTCCAAAAGACCTTCTCTGTGACAAAGGGTTAGTATTAATATTAGCACTGGCATTAATCAATTACTAATGCTCCAAAAAAAGTACCAGATTTTTTGCCAAGACCAGTTAGCTTAAAATGCTGATTTTTTTCCTTCAATTTCACAATATTCGTATTATTGACCTATTAGAATGCCGGCTGGTATAATATTATGGGTTCTCTTCTCCCACAGCAGCTGCTTTTCTCATGTCTCTCGCTAGATTAAAACAAAAAGAGAATTAAGTCTTGACCCGATTTACGGCTTCTGAAACGCATATGAACAAATTATCGACAACAGGCGCTACAGCTCACGTTTTCTCATTTGTGAAACAAATTTCCCACTAGGAAAAGTGATTTTTTTACGTCTGAGGGCATTAAAGCTGTATTTGGTTCATAAAACCGTACATCTTCAAGTGTTAGTCTACTCTTGTGTTTTACGTATTTCTAATGTAGTTCTTTGGCTGCTTCTATATATTTCTTCCCTTGCAGTAAATTGTTTGTCCTGTTGGCGAGCTGCCATATATATATATATATATATATATATATATATATATATATATATATATATATATATATATATATATAATGCCTTGTAAATTGTTAGTCCTGTTTGGGCGCTGCCCTATACGACGTCTTATTACTTGTGTTGCTCCTGCACTGTGTCACAGACTCTTTCAAGCTACACAGTTGTAGATTTTAGTTTGCGGTCCATCCCCTTTAAAGTGAAAAATAGTCTCATTCATTCATTCATCTTATTCGTATGATAATGACATTGCCCTCTCTGTCTCTAACGAATAAATCTGAATTTTCTCTATGCATAGTTTTATCTTCGCCGCAATAAGGCTACCTTTGTTGCTTAGAGCAGGCTCGATTTTCCCCAAATTAAATTTACTTTACGAGTTGCTGCGTTGTGCTTACTGATTAACTTGGAAAGCTCCGCCAGCTGTACTCTGTTGATGGGGTTTGGTATTCTGATCCGTAGACGCTTTTTAGTTTTATATTGCATCTCCTGTGAGATCTTTCCGCTCACGTGTCGAACCGTGCTACCGACTTTCTAGTGCGCTATCCGTAACTATTGATGATTATCGCTGAATTCTTGAAATTTGAGGTGTTCTTCATCGCTTAAGCCGGATATACGTTCTGCAGATAACCCCTAAATCCCTCAAGTTTCGCTCTTATTGCTAACTCGGTGATGGACTTCCGCCTTACTAGTTCCTTCATTTCTCTCACCATGTCTAGGCCAATTCGAGGTCCTACCAACCTGTGGTAGCTACAACGCACCCTACCGAGGACGTGCACATCCAGCAAGATGCCTGGTATAGCGCATAGTATGAAGTCTCACCTTTTTAAGACTCACAATTGGTGCTCTTGACATCCATTCCTTGTTTTCTTGTTTGCCGAAGATGGCGTACATCATCCCTATATTTTCTCTCTGAGAATTCTACTGATAACTCCCACGTTCTATTCCTATAGGCTGTGCCATTGTTCCTGCTGCCTGGTCACCAGCCTACCTATTTCCTAGCTTTGCAATGGAGTTACCGAATAGTACAACTTTCTACTGTGTTTTAACTTCTCTCATTCCCGATTCCACGTGTTCACACAAGCTTTGGACGATGTGGCCATGAAACTTGGATATAGGTGGGTAAGCCTGTACGGCATTGAGTTTGTACGTCTTATTAAGCCCAATGGGCTAACTCGAGTTATATCTCGAAGAAAGAGGAATCCCACAACTAGTTCACGTTTTTCCGCTTATAATAATAATAATAATTGGTTTTGGGAGGAAAGGAAATGGCGCAGTATCTGTCTCATATATCGTTGGACACCTGAAACGCGCCGTAAGGGAAGGGATAAAGGAGGGATAATAATAATAATAATAATAATAATAATAATAATAATAATAATAATAATAATAATAATAATAATAATAATAATAATAATAATAATAATAATTGGTTTTTAGGGAAATGAAATGGCGCAGTATCTGTCTCATATATCATTGGACACCTGAACCGCGCCGTAAGGGAAGGGACAAGGGAGGGAGTGAAAGAAGAAGGGAAGAAGGAGGTGCCGTAGTGGAGGGCTCCGGAATAATTTCGACCACTAGAGGATCTTTAACGTGCACTGACATCGCACAGCACACGGGCGCCTTAGCGGTTTTCCTCCATAAAAACGCAGCCGCCGCGGTTGGGTTCGAACCCGGGAACTCCGGATCAGTAGTCGAGCGCCCTAACCACTGAGCCACCGCGGCCTGGAGGGAATAAAGAGCAGAACGATAACATAGTACATGCTGGCGCTTTAGCAGTGTATGTGCCTCTTCTGTCTTTACAACCTCACTAAGACATGTGACATCCGATTTAACACCCACTCGTTTCTCTTACAGCAGTGCTGGGCTAGTTTTACTGGAAAAAGCTGTAGCGTTAAATGTTGCCAGGTTCTCTTTCCAATCCCGCGCCGAGTAACGGCAACCTCGTAGACGACGTAGGCCCTCGTCGGGGTGTGCGAGCGCCTAACAGCAGGCACAAATAAAGTTTGCCCCAATCCAATCCGCAGCCAGAGATTTTTAGCATCTTCCACTGCGTCCCAGATCTGACCGCCGCTTTGGTCAGTTGCTGAAGCTGCTGGGCACTGAAGGCCGCGGCAGTTGCAGCAATGGGATAGAGGTAGAGGATCCGCTTCACGTGCAATACGACCGAGGTTCAAATTCGAATTGCGGCTCTAGACAATTCTCGAGCGGATTAGGAAAAAATCCGCGTTTCAGTAAAATTGCATAAATATGCCCGGAGTGCTGCCTGATCCGGGTGACGAGAACTTATAAAGCACCCCCTCACGACAACAAGATTCGGCCACCCTGGTTTAGTGCTTAGCCACAACCTCCTATGCGATTAAACAAATTACCGCTCGTCGTCCCAACGCAGTCCAAAATTTGGTTACTTGAAATATACACCTTTTGAAGCGCTATAAAAGTGCTTAGATATATTTTGCCCTTGATATGCCTTGCTAATATTTCTCAATGCAATATTTCATTCAGGCCAACACTTCACACTTACTCATCTTGTACTTGCACGAAACCATTCCATTTCCTTTCGATGCAAGCAGAGAAACACTGAGCATGAGATCTACGATCGCCAACAGGTTCATCGTAAAAACGGATCCACTAGCAGACGGAGAGAGCTCCTGAGAGTAAAGATGGGGACATGCTAGCAGACTTTATTCACTATAGGTCAAGGCTGTATTCAGGCGCTATCTTGCCCTGCTTACACAGCTCGCGGTCTGCGTTTGCCGCGCCGTCTTTTTCGCAATGGGTTTTTAATGGAACAGTAGGCGGCCGGGTCTCAACGCGTGCTTTTGCATGCAGAGTGCGAGAGTCCCTGGTGAAGACTCGCATTTCAAAAAGTGATAAACATAATTTTTGGGCAATAACCTCTCGCAGTTTGCGCAGCCCATTTTTTTTTAGTGAAGCTTTTGGAGTGGAAATGGCTTTTACGGGGTAAATGGTCTCATGCAAAGCGGTGCACTTTCCTTTTATTTATTCCTTCCTTCTATCCAGGCACGACTCCTGTCTTTCAACTTGGTACGAAATCTGGACTGTACGACTCATTTATCTAAGCTCCCCGCTCGAGGAAAAAACTATGAGAAGACTGCCTTCAACAACAACCTTACTCTCCATGACAACAATACTTTATTCAAAAGCAATAGGAGGAAATCACTTTATCTTGTATTAAATGCATTAGCTTTGTTTTTAAGAAATTCATCAAGAATTTTCAAAGCAGATAACAATTTTCAAACAGCACTTAAGAACAATGGCTCACAATTTAGTGGAAGATGCGTTTTTCATGCTGCAGTATTCAAGTATCTATTGCTGAAATTCACTAGAGCAATTTTGCACACTGAAGCACCTTGGCTGGCCATTTTGTACAAATTAGATAAATTTCTGGGCGCATTCACATTAAGTTCACACAATTCCGCCGGGCGACATTCTCTAACGCGCGCTGATACTGTGCAATAAGCCATGACATCTATCTTCCATCTTCATTGGAGCCCCGTGGGGGTCGATTGGCGAATTTATCTTACTGTATTGAAGTCAAGGCTGCAGATAAGGTCATCCGGGAAACTAGCTTCACCAACCTTGCCAGCTGGGCATCGATCCTTTCCTGCTGGCGAATATTGCTCGATGTGTGAGGGGAATTTTCAATGCACCTTCAGTTACAACCCCTTTTAGAAGCTTCAAGTGCGTTGATGATTATAGCAGCAGGCGTTTTCTCGTACGCTCGGCATGGCACCCGCACATGTGGGCTTCTCCAATGAACAGTGGTAGACTGACTGCAGCATGTCCCAACGTTGAGACAGGCAATAGCTGCAAGTTGGGGAGACATATGTCGCCCTCCTTTTGTATGCCACAGTTTCGACGATGTAAAATTCGGCGAGAATATAGTTGACAGCTCATGCGCGAACTACAGGAAGCATGCATTGTACTAGATAAGAATAGTTCATCCTGCGGAATCATATTATCACTGATGTTCCACTGTATCCACTATCTTGACAAGTATTCACGACTGAAGTGACAAATCCACAATCCCATGGAATTTTTATTATTTTGAACGATGCTTGCTGTATTTGTTGCAAGAAAAGCAGTAAATTGCTCAGTTGTTAGCGCTGTGTCTTTGTATTCTTGTCTTTGAGCTGTTACCATTCACGCCGTTTGGCTACGTTGTGAGGTGCGTCACCAGGCACAGAATTCCACTCAGAAGTTGCGTTGCGAAAAAAATTATCTGGACGAATTTAATCGAGCAAAATTATTTGGATGCTACTACTCTGATTTCATCGAGGAGTTATCCTTGTGACTTCTTCATGATGGAGTTTCCCTGCGTCACAAAATTACGTAACACCACTAAGGCAATAAGAAATTGTTACCACAGCAATTGTTTTGTGGATGGGACAAGTGTGCCCATGCTCACTAGAAAGAATTGTCGAAAAAGCTATCGCTCTCTAAGATAACTTATATCTGCTGACTCAAATATTATTCCTACAGACAGTGCCCTCAGTAGCAGTCCCAAATTATGATGTGAAAATGAAAGAGTACATTGAAGAAAAGGTAGAATGGCTCTTGTTAAATAACGCCTTAAGCTCCACGTGACAGCTTCATCATTGTTGTTTATTTATTTCGAACAAAACTTTTCTAAGACTGAGAATGGCACAAAAGCGAATTTTGTAACATCGAGCTGAGTGTTTAGCTAATCAGGCGCATGAAGCAGTTACCTTTTGTCAATTGCAACCTTCTCTGGACAATTTTGAACAACTAACCATACTTATCGTCCATATGATGTGCACAATTTGGTGCTAAATGCTATGAGTGTATTGGAAGGACAGTACAACAGCTGAAATTGGGCAAATTTTTTATGTTTAAAACATTCCTACCTTGCTTTTGTTACTTAAAACTGGAGTTGCCCAATTTTCGTTTCGTTTGCTTCAGCGTTTATACAGAAGTTCGTACAAAGTTCAGGACAAAAACTTTATCATAGAATCAGTGTTACTCAGGTTTACACGAAGCAGCTTAACTTGACTTGAGTTATACACCACAACATGACTGACGTTCCTTATCCACCACAAGACTAGCATCGCAAAAGAGTTTGTGTGATATTCTCTTGCTTTCTTTGTGCAATTTTGCCAGTTTCGTTGATAAATTGTCCTCAAAAGACGAATCAGCTGCAAGCCCTGGCTTTTTCCGCTGCTGTTGGTTTGAGCTTGAAACATATAATTTTCTCAGCTCCTAAACGCCTATATATCTTCTCAGTTGAGCCATGTGCTGCGTTTCAAATCTTTGTTCAGTTTGCTTGAACTCTCTCCTGCGCGCTCGTTCGTCTCTTTTCCTCTATTCTGCTATGCATGAAAACAACGGTGGTCCTAAGAGATTTTACAAGCATGCGCGCATAGATTGTTATCTTCAAAGTGTAATATCAGCGTGGATGGAAACGAACATAATTGTTGCTCACCTTATCTGTCGCCACTGTGTGACAATATTTCCGGTCCACTCTTGCAAGAAGAGAAGGCTTTGTTTGCTAATTCATTATTTTTATCCGAACTGTGGGATATTTCACTCTTCGTCAAAGAAACAATATGTGCCGTTTTTACCCATAGCTGTAATCAAAAATTATTAACCTGAAATTGTGTGTTTGATTGCGCAAATAATTTCCACACAAAACCCCCAAAAATCTGGGCTATTTTTTTTTAAACAGGCTGGTCCACTGTGAATTGCGGGATACAAGATCCCGAAACGAGGCAAGGGCTGTAGGTCAAACCGTAGAGGAGTGCTGCGCATTCACTTTGGCCATGTGGGGCACTTGAATGTGCACTGACATCCCACAGCACACTGGCGTGTTCGCAATTCGTCTCCATAGAAATGCAGCTGCGGACACCTGAGCGTAACGCACGACCTTGCAATCAGAAATCAAACACACTGAGAAATCGCGAAAGATCCTTTTTTTAAGTGATTGTGAAACGAATTGTGTGAAATTCATACAATATATAAACGTATAGCAAGCTGTATTGTATTGGGCTGATACGTAGGATCTGGTTTTCAGAAGTAAAGTGCAATTTGCACAATCTGATTTCTGACTATTTGCCTCTATGAATTGTTTCTGCCTCGATAAATTAAAACAATACGAAGAAAAGACAGCGAGTTGCTCTGCTTACTTCGTGTTATCTTGATAGGACAATATACAAATATCTCAGGACTGGCTGTCTTCTCTCAAAGATTACCAAGTAAGATCGTCGCCGTTGTTATTACATGTATACGTAAGCAAAATACATTGCATGGTACATAATTATTGTGAAATTGTTAACTGTGCTGAATGAAATCATATTTTTTTCTGATGCTTGATGAATTTACGAGCCTAAACAGAAATTTTACTGTAAAATATTTTCTGATGGGACCATGCACTCTTCAGCATTGCCGGTCTGCTATCATTGTTAGTATCGCAGACGGAGGACTAAGAAAAGTGAGGGGGGGGGATTTTTGCATAAAGCGAGAAAAGAATTTTTGAAGTCGAGCTTTCGGGACGCAAGTTGCGTTGTCTCTTAACACCTCTTCACCGCAGAGCACGACACTGCCGACACTAACCACTTTAAATGTATAGGTCTTGTTCTTTAGTGAGGTTTGGACTGCAGGCAAGCATGGGAACTTCTACTAGTCCAACAGGTATTCGTGGGAAAATATTTTAATAACGTTGCTGGGGCAGCATATGGTGAAGTGAGCTAGTTGTTGTGTGTTATTCTGTCGCACTCAGTCATTCTTGTCGGCGCCATGACGGACTTAATCACCAGCATAATTTCTTGAGTGACGTCGATCTGAAAATGGCCAGAACGATCCGGTGTTAAAAAATCCGCGACGCAGCAGTACCACATGGTACCTGACGCTTGTGGCCGTCAAAGGCTCATGCCCGGTTGTTTCCAATGTGATGTCTTTGTTTCATTTGATATAATAAGCGCCATTTCTGCAATAATACTTCAGTGACAACTGTAGTCGAGCCACTGTGCTGGCGAAGCGCCTTCATGCGAGCGTTGCACCTTTGCGCGAGCGGGCCGCGTTCACCGCCAAACCGTCTCGCGTTACTCGCCGGGTTACCTCCACATGCGCTCCCAGACGCGCCCTCTACGCGATCTTTTCGGATACGAATAAAGCGCTTGTGATACACCTGCCATGCCACCTGGTCATCCCTCCTCGTTGCCCATGAGAGACAGCATGCCGAACGCCCTTGTTTTTATTCTCTTCGCCGCCCCGCACCAAAACGGGTCTATTAAAACTTGGAAAGCGAGATCTCGTTTATTGCGTACCATCCGCCGAACTTAGCGCGATATCTTCTTTACCTCCAGCCCTTAAAATGCACAACAGCGAACGACAGCAAACGAAGTTATCTGGCCATAAGTGTCGTGCATTGCCTACTGCCGTGTTCTGTCGTGAAGAGTCGTTCAGAGAAACTTGCGGCCTGAGAGCTCAACGTCAAAAATTCTTTTCTGGCTTCAAAGAAAAAAATATCTCTATAAAACTTTCAGAAAAGGTAATAAACCATTCTACGTAACGCGCTATTGTTTGCATTTTTACTTCGAAAACCGCAGGGTGAATATAACATGTATTTTTATTTCAAAACGCACTTTTTGCAAATTTAGTATTTCTTTTAGTCCGATGTACGCAGTTTCATCACCTGTAACATTTATTATAGATACTAGACATCTAGACAAAAACAAATGGCTATTAAATATTTCCGACAGCAAGTTCATATTTAAAAAAGAAACAACAAAAATGGTATGTTTTGATACTTTTGCTTCAATTTTTAAAAACATTTACGCCGCGGAAAGCTGCATGCTTCGAATTAGATCGAAAGCCAGGTGCAAATGTCAATGAAAAATATTTTGAAGTGCTTTCTAAAATCTTGAACTTGTTATTAATGATTGAGCAATGCCGGGTTTCTCGCCTTTTCTATATCTTCAAACTGCTCTCTCCTCGCGAAAAAAATTTTTTCGAGAAAAATATTTCAGGTTTTAATAGAGAGTTTTAGTATCACGTACGTAGAGGCTTCACGTACGTAGAGCTCTTACGGGTGACCAGTGCGCATGCGCAGAACGCAAAGGCCATGCGCGAGTCTCACGTACGTACGTGAGATTCGGGTTTTAACGTTGCGGTCTTTGCGTTGCTTGCGTACGTAGCGTTGACAAACATGGCGGCGCCCTGCTCGCCGCTTTACAGCGATAACAGCTTCGTCGCTAATCCCTCGACGCGATATCGTGTTCTATACTGTTGTATTCGCCTTCGATTTGCCCATTCTTACCCCCGCATAAGGTTCCAAGCGACAAATAGCTTTTGTTTTTTAGACAGAAGGGCGATTTTTCAGCTGTTAAGCCTGACGAAGTAGCGTTGGTCGTCGTCATAGCAACGGTCTAGCTATGAATGGCTTGGCTTAAAGACTTGTCTTGGATGATTTAGGCTACAACCAGTGTCTGTGTTTCTTAGTAGAGGGCGCTAGGCGTAAAGTGCGGCGTGTTTCGCGTACGTGTAACTATGAGGGTTTCAAACCAGCTGCGTGCAGGCTATGTAGACTTCTCACGTTTGCGTACGTGAACCCTCTACGTACGTGAAACTAAACACTCTATTTACGCATATGACGATAACTTTGCATCATTTTTTAAAAGACAAATTGCACATGGTCGAGCGCAACGTCTGGGACATTTGGCGCGGAATGACGCACTAGTACTGAAAATATAGGGCGAACGTTAGCGTCCATAAGAAGGCTTCAGGTGCATGACATGCACAACTTCTGGGCTTGAACGGGGCCGCTGTGATGCTGTCGCTAAACCTGACGCTCCGTCGGCCACGCATCGTAGTCAAGCTCTTCCAAGTCGACGAATGATCTTGTAGGGGCCGAAGTAGAGGCGCAGAGGCTTCTCACTCAGTCTGCGGCGGCGAATGGACGTCCGCACGAAGCCAGGGTCACCCGGGTTGTGTTCCTCGTGATGTCGGCGTGGGTTGTACTGTCAGGCTTCAGTGCGTAGTTGATCTTTGATCCGATATCGGGCAAGTAGTCGTTCTTCTGTGCGCTGAAGGTAGGCTGCGACGTTGATGTTGTTTTCATATGCGACGTTCAGGCGCATCGCGTCGAGCGCAGAGGTTGCCTCTCTGCCTTAGACGAGCCTAAACTGTATCGTCTGTGTGGTCTCTTGCACTGCGATATTGTTGGCAAAGACGACGTAAGGCTGCATGGCATCCCAGGCCTTCTGTCCGGCGATGTATGGCGAGCATGTCAGCGATGGTTTAGTTCAGACGCTCTGTAAGACCGCTGGTCTGGGATAGCATGCAGTACTTCGCCGGTGGCTTGTGTGGCTGTAGGTAAGAATGGTGTGGGTGACCTCGACCGTAAAAGCCGTTCCCCTCTCCGTGATGCAAAGTTCTGGTGCGCCGTGACGCAAAATGATCTGCTATACAAAAAAGCAGTACCACTCGGCAGTGATTTTGCTTAGACGTAGCGGCTCAAGTAGTAAGTCGTGGTAATGATCCACTTTTTTGCCCGATGTTGACGTTGGGAAGTGGCCGAGGAGATTGATTCCAATCTATTGAAAGTTCTTGCTCGCTGGTGGCATGGGCTTCAATATTCCGGCTGGCCTGATGGGCGGCGTCGTCCTTGACACTCCCGGCGTGTTTTGACATACTGTACTACATTGGCCAATAATTGGGGTCAGTACTATTTATTTTGGACGAGAGGAGCTGGGCTACGGTGGCTAGAAGTGTAGCTGGGCCGTTCGAAATTTGCAGCTGGGAAAGGGCTGCCGGCGAAGGCGTTGGTTGCGTCTCAATCCGGCGCTTGCGAGAGGGGAGGTGGAAGATACCGCTGGGCCAGGCTGGATGAATCACGCTGCAGGCCGCGACATGTCCGGCAGTCCGGGCTTATTTTGCGCAATGGCGTGAGCACGACGCTGGCTTCCACGGATGCCAGCAGAAGGCGTGCACGGGCATAAAAGCCTGTAGCTACTCAGCTACCAGAATTACGAGACCAATAAGGCACCTCATCAAGTTTCCTTCTTGGCAGAAACGCTTAAAGAACGCCGTCGTTGTTGCTCTGCTCCTGGTTTTCTCCTTCCAAATAAATATCGCGCCAACAAAAAGAAATTGCTTCAGGCCACACTGCGGCACGTTGTCTGAGCTCATAAGCTGCTCCACGACCTATAGCCTCATAATCGGTATCTAAAGCCAGAGTGCTGCCCGGCACTGTTGGCTCCTCAAAATCTCACTATTTGCGCGCCACAGCTCTATTCTAGAAGCCAATATATACAAAAACGACTCAGACTTTCCGCTAGCTTATTGATCCGTGGTGTTAGGAATATGCGCCCGCTGTACTGACAGAGAGGGAAATCAGACACCTCTTTCCCTAATTTCGTGCGCTGATATATCCCAACGTTCGGTAAACGGGTCTCAAGACGACAGATTTTCAGTTTTAGTACGCACAGAGATAAAAACAAACACGGCTAGAACGACCAAACTGTGTGTTCCGCAGCTCCCAAAGCCGCTGCGACCAGGAAGGCAAAACATGCAGCGCTTAAACTTTGGTTACAGCATCCCCAGACAGATGTCGACGCCAGCCGATACGAGGAATACTTGGAGACTCAGCTCCACCACCACCACCTGACAGCTTCAGCCAGACGTCACAAACGCCGCTTTTCGCGCCAAAGCTGGTTGGCGTGGTGCTCCACGCAAAGTTCAACCACGAGCACAATCTCCATCTTTAGAACTTTCCGAGCAATGGAAGGCAGTGGACGCTCCCCTGAGCCGGCTGCCAGCGCGTGCGTCGCGTCGGGAAAAGCAGCGTATGTATTTGCGTTTGGCATGGCGCAGGCATTATTTCCCAGCTATGATGCGAAACCACCTATGGTCTCCGCCCCATTCATGTTTCCGCCGATTGCGGGCGCACTTCTATCTTCTCATGTAATCACGGGAATGCAATAGATCAAGCGACACTGAAGACTGCTCCAGGTCCTGGCGGTGTGACATTTGAGGAGTTTAAATACCTAGAGGGAACTGCCTTGCAGGTTATCCTCGGTTCGTTAAATACTGCCTGGTCGTAAGGAGAGGTGCACGAGCAATGACTGCAAGCAGATGTCAGCGCCATCCCAAAGTCAGGTATACCTTATCAAAACCTATCGAACTTTCGCCCCAATTTCCCTCACGTCTATTCTTCGCAAATTGTTTGGAACGCATGTTGGAGAACCGTTGGCAGTAGCCATCCGTCACAGATTGGCTTTCGCCATCACCTTGGTGCAGAGGATGGCCTAAACACTTATCCTTTATTATTCTGATCGGTGGCCGACCCACCCGCGTCCGGACATTTCTCGCCAACGATGTGCTCAAGCCATATGACCATATCAGTCATGCTGCCCCAATTGAGGTGCTACCTGCGTTGCCAGCTGAATCACGATATTGGTGCTGCAACTTGACCTGTGGAGAAAAGCATTAAAAATAACATAGTGCATATGTTGTGCCGACTGTGTACGAATCCATGAAGTAGCAGCGATACCGCTCTGGGACCTCCTGCTGTCAGCTTGGCTGACCACCATTCCGTAGGAGAAGGCAACTACAGAGCACCTGCCGCGAACTCCATCGAGGCATTTAGGGCCTCACTACATAAATCTTGGACTTACAGTTGCCGATCCCGCTTGTGAAGCGCACCTAGAGAACCTAATTGCAGAGTCACATTTTACGCAACAAATGCAGGTTGCTGTCCGTTTTAAACAGTTCTATCGCGTGTACAGACACTTCGCTTGCGTCTCCAGCGTCGGCGAGAGCCGGCTATGACCGACGGCAAAATTGAAATCTCAATGTCAAAGCCACAATTCAAATGATCAGCAGACCAGAGTGACGTTGTTTCGTTGTGGAGTAATTCCAGACCTCCGGTTGCGGTCTTACTACTCAGAGCATCGCCTTTTGCCTTTTGCGATGCATATATTCTGAATTTTCAGGAAATCAGCATATAGCACTTGGCGCAGAATAACAAAACAGTTCCAGATTTGTAAGTTTCATAATAAAGTGATTTCGCGATGCTGCGATTTACGCGCACAGCCTCCGGGAAAGCTTTTCTCAAAAGAGAGACGACTAACATAACCGAGAGATCTGTCTTCTCTACGTTTTTAGGTATTGTCGAGTGAGAAAGGCGCGCTCACCCATAGTGCCTCGTTGCTAGGTGTTTTGTTCCTGCGTAAAGTTTCTGTCCGCACACTAAGCGGTTAGCGTCTTTATATTTACAAAGCCTGCTCTGAATTCACTGGGGTTGTGCGCTATTACGATCTGCCACCAGGAGGCGTCCACTGCACCTCTATGTCGTGACACTTGCCGATGTGCAATTCTCTTCTGTAGACGCGCGTTAATGTGCACGGCATGAGGCGTTAAGTATATCTTAATTCAATGCAGAGAAAACAACAACGAGTAAGTAGTGGTCAAAAAACGAATCTATAACTAGCATTTCTGCTAAGGAAGTGCGCAGACAGGTTCATTACAATATAGAAGGACCATGAGGTAAAAATAAAGCACAGAACTGATAAAACGGGCGCATGGAAATGACCCCGACCAAGAATCTAAAAAGCGTCTTTCTCCGGTACGAAAACGAGTGAATGACCACAAAACAACGCTTGTGCAAGAAAAACGTGAGTAGTTATTTTCGATGCTGATGACGACGCTTTTTAATGGCGTAAGAGCATCTGTAGCCAAGAAGCGGCACGGGACAAGTTGTATTGGTCTACTCAAGTAGGGTTAAAAACCCATTTCTCTTTGGAGACTCCGGCGAGGCTGCGCGCCAGGCATCCAATGAACGATAGGTGGCCGAGTGCGCCGGAGGCTCCAAGGAACAATAGGTGGGCTTTGGGATTTAGCTTCAAGGCTGATTTATTTACAAAGGTTTCAAAAGGAGGAGAGAAACTTGCAAGGAAGGGGAAGGGGGAAGAGAAGCGGCGATGGGCCTCTTATGTGAGAGAAAGAGAAAGTGGCACACAGAAATATTCTTGACCTTGGCCCGGCGGCGCATCGTTTTGTCGAGTCCGGCTCTACGGCGTGAGAGGCCGTATCGTCCGATTCGCCCTTCTTCCTTTTGCTTCCCCAAGGGCCGTGCTATTCTCTACAAAATCCCTGCAAGGAGCTTCAGCTGATTTTGCTGTGTGTGAAACATATCTTTCCATTGAGTTTCGAGAGGAAAGAGGGCCTGCTGGTCGGCGAAGCTTCCTGTTGTTTGTGAGGGCTACCCTGCAGGCGCGCAGTTTCCCGTCCTTTCGTGGAAAGGTCGCCTCGACTCTCCGCAGCAGGCACATTCGGCAGGGCATGTGAGTGTCGTCAACTGGTACAATGACTTTTTTTTTTAATTTTCGCTGCTGCGTAGGTTGCGTGAAGTGCGTGGACTTTAGTTCTGAAACATATTCGCGCCTCCAACTTTTCCAAACCAGATCCATAAGCGCGAATGTGGTGCTTTCATTTTTTGGAGCTGGTCCTCGCGTCGACCCCGCTGAAATATTTGCAGCTTTTGATGGCAGGGCAGCGAGGAGATGATCAACAACGAAATAAGTTGGTTTTAGGGGCGCTGAATTCCCGCCCATCCAAGTGAACGTAAGAAAGGGAGCGAGAATTTACAACCGCCTCTACCTCTGTTTGAACGATGTGGAGGCACGCGAAATATTTGCCCATGTTTACCCCAAAAGAAGTTTTGACGTTGCGGAACATTCTTACCCGGAAGCCACGCATTCTATTGTTACTTTAGCTGCCTAAAGAGCTCGTCGCTGTCCCGTTCGTTGGTAAAATCTCGAGCATGACTTTGGTGGTCGTCGAACATGTCCTCGTTGTCGTTCGTACCGCCGTACCTTGCAGTTTCCATACAAAGATGGTCTCAACGGCGACAAGCTTGTCGTTGACCCGCTTAACACTTTCGGCTAAGACGTCTCAGTAGTTCTCAGCGCCAACCAGGATTCGGAATCTTGTGTTCTTTCAAGGGTCTTTACTTCTGGACCGGAGGGACCAGGTGATGGCAAGAAGTTCCCTTGAAATCTCAGGAATCTCTAGTGCTTCGACAAGATTTTTCTGTCGTCGTGCCAGGTTCGTAGCCTTTGTTCCGCTCTGTATCATGCTTTGACATTTGGGCTGGTGTTCCTAAATGAGTGAATAACGATTCATTGCTCTTCCACTACTCGAAGGTTTAAACGCCGGGAAACATCTTGCCTTACAAACGCTCTCCGGCTGCCACTTTTGAGCAGAATACTCATCAACGTGTGCTTTTCCATTCGCTTCTGTCTAGGCTTGCGCTGTCTGTTGGATGAGGCGGGGTGTGCAGTTTGGTGCCACTCATTGCAACGATCACTGCACGACAGTCTCGGGGGGGGGGGGGGGGGGGGGGGATAGGGGGGGCATACCGTTTATTAAAGGAGGTGGAGCCGACTTGCCAAGTTCGCAGAGCGCATATAGCGTGGCGATCGGATCATTTTGTGCACCTTAGCCACTCACTATTTTGCATTCAGCAGCCAGATGTTTCCTTTTTGCGCATTTTAGCACCATATTTCTTTGGCCACTATACATTTTTTGACCGTGCAGCGGAACAGAAACCATGTGGTCGGCAATTAAGTTATCTTCCACGTCAAGAAATCCACACTGACGCTCGCTTACCCCTCTAGAGGGGAAGATTGATGAAGATGGCCGCTTTCTTTTAAGGCTTGTACCTCTTGATTTACCATCCATGCTCTGCTACTCGCGGATGCTTCTCTGTGCTCTTTCCCCCGCTTTCCCCATCTGTTCCTAAATAATAAACGGAATCTCGGAGGCCGTCTTGCGAAACGGCTTCAGTGGAAGCCTTCTTTTTCGAAATGCCCAATGCAGAGCCCAATCGGGCTACTTTTTTATTAGGAAAGTTGGCACGAACACGACGTAAGCGCTTGATGTCGTTGCCCAGTTGCATTCGAATCTTCGGACTTAAGTTTGAATTTGATCATTAAAGGCTCTGAGCTTTTCTATATCGTGCACGTTGTCTATCGGGCGAACACCGAGCAGCCGCGAGATTTATTCCTCAATGATCACATCTTCTCTGCCGAATCTACCAGTAAGAGTATTTACAGCGACTTTATAAAGCTCATTGCTCAGTGGTAACCCTTCGATAGCCGCGGCAGCCTTTCCGGGTCAGGCAATGTGTCAGAAATTGACATTGTTTCGAGTCAGCTACCAACCAATACTCTTGTGAACTGTTCATTAGAATCGATTCTAACATCTCCATGGACGCAAGTCTCGGTAAACTTGGACATTTTCAGCTTCGAAAATTTGGTCGTTGCCGAGGGCAGCTGAAGCGATGTGACGCTGTTGTGTACCGAAGACTGTTATTTAGGTTCATAAGTGGCTCCTGTTCCTGACGGGGTTGTTGCCCCGATTTTCTCTAAAAGTCTGGTTTCGTAGGGTTTTTTTTGTTTAGAGTTTATGTGACACTCATCTCCTCCCAGTATGCATATACGGCGGCTAGTTCTGCTTAGAGTACCCGCAGGTCTACCCTACTGCAAGAAGCATAGAAAATTAGCAGGCGTTTACTATTCCCCTTAGGGTGAAGGAAAACATCGCATTAGATTTTTAATTCATTTTCTTATTTTATGCTTTAATCAATTAGCAGTACAGATGCTTTGTTTATGAAGTCCATTACGAGACAAAAGATAGAACAGTTGCCGGCAGAATAACCTTTGCAGGTGATCTGTTAATGAACATAAAAAAAATACTGACGAGATATTGAACAATGAAAGCAAACATAATTGGCGAAACAGCGATTGGCGAAAAAAGAAGCGATGCAAATGAAACGGTGGCGCATTCGAACCCTTCCCTAGTATTACCATCCACGGAGACGATTTTAAAAGCATAAATGAGCAATTGATAGAACAAATTTCATTTTTAATTTTAAAAATTAGCAGATGTTTTTGGATTGTTCGGGTAATGTATGCTGTGCTTTTAAGTCAAGCCAGTCGGTATATTTAAAACAGGCTTGTTAAGGTGGGAATGTGGCCTTGGCGTCAAATTATTGCAGTGATCGAGGACGTAAGAAAATATGTCCACAATTTTAACAAGCAAGCTCGTGAACCACATTTTTACAGATAAGATTTAAATACTACAGTTAAGATTGCCGTACAAATAAAATATTTAGAGTTCCTTTTGAGCCCTCTTCGCCGCAGGTTGTAATTAATTAAGCGAATACACTCGACACCTGCCACACGTTATTCACAACTGCAGTGCTTACACTTCTTAATAAATTGAGCAACTACTGTCACCCTCAAATTATTGCCTTCAAGCTGCAGTGGAGAAAAGTGATAGTCTTACCATGAAGCAGAACAAAAGAAACTACGCCACAACAAGACAGCTAACACAACTACCAGAGTCAAAAGAGCCATCCAGTGAAATCCTAGTAAAGAAAGCAAACTGAATCAAGAACACTGCACAAAGCTTTGTGTACCATGGAGGTAAATATGTGCACTATTTTTTATGAAGGGTACACAGAGCGAAGCGACTCTTTGACAGCTGCCGACGGTTGTGGACAAATCATTACAATTCCCGAGATAGTACCATGGAAAAGTCAGCAACTAAGCAGACTTACTACAATAAATGCGCATTTTTCAATCAGCAGGGTAGCACACACTGTCGGCATTGTGGATCCCACATGTAAAATAGGAGCTTGGCAGTGATTTTGAAACCAAGATCGCCTGCTTTCTGGGTTACGTGGGCCGGCAAAACATTCGACTTCCCCCTTGTTGATCTTGCATGTGTCTGATAGTGGTGCGGCAGCAACTACCCGAGCGCACATTCCCACATACATGCCACATCGTTCCTTTGTCAGGAACTGAAGGGCTGATGTAGCATAAATGCTACTTCTATACAGGAAAATCTTCAGCCTAGGCGTGAAGGGCCTGCCCATGCCAAGGCCAACATTAGCTGTGTCCGAACTAGAAACAGGCGTGGCTGCATACTACGCACAATTGTCTTCTTGACGCGTATTTAATTGCAGATTTAATGGAAATATGGGCTCTTCAAAAGAAAAAAAATGGGCAAGTCAAAATGGAATTGCTGCTACCAAACAGCCGTAGATCTTACAATGGCTGCGCTGCGGCTTTATGATGGGCATTGCCTACATGTGACCATATCGCCCGTCTGTCGAGTGCTGATGTCATATTCAACACAATTGTTGGTGAGTCCAAATGAACGAACCTTCGGTAAGCTGCAGTTTAGGTCATATCAGCATTAGTAGCGATGAGCTGGTGCTCAAAGGCGGGCATGCCTCCATACGGCTCAAGCCGGTCGCTTGTCAGGTATTTGCGGAAAGAATTAACGTAATATGGCTTCTATGTTGCCAAAAATGACGAAATATTTAGCGTGGGCAGGCCAAATACGAATTAGTTGCGCTGGCGCTTCTGTGTCGGTACCAGGCTCCCTTAATAATCTCAGGTAGGTTGCCCACAAACCCGGTGGGCAAGTTGCATCGGCCATTAAAGGAGGCTTCAGGCAAAAAATGGTGGAAATGGTGAACGGGGAGCTTAGTTCTAGCGTACCAAAAACTCGTCATGGGAATAATCACTTTCTGCGGAAATCAGCGTCTGGTCCCAAACTGGCTATGCTCAGGATTGAAAGTGTTAATGACTGCATGCCGTCGCTGTCACTTGCTTGTCGGTCACGTGACGGTCAAGAGAACGTAATCGTCGGCTCTAGGCAACTGCGTTGCTGCCTGCGAAACACCGCTGTCACACTTACAATGATTGTTTCGCGTGTGGAAGGCAGGTATGAGTGCACATTGGCCACCCAGGACAAAATAATTTAAGAGGTAGGCTATATGTAGGAAAACCTCGCTTAGTCCAAATGTGGCTACCTGCACAAAACCACGTTTTGTCCTGCGTCGAGCGTGGTGGGGTTTGTAGGTGGGCACTTCAGCATAATGCGCATATCTGATCGTTGTCAGGTAGTGAGTAAGCGTCCATGAAAGTGGGATCTCTGGTGGGAATCATGTCAGCGAGTTAAACTGGGGTTGTCTTTGAAAAACTACGATGTGTCTCGTATCGGGGTGATAGGGCTGTTAAGCGAGCATGCCATCATGCGGTATATGTAAGTGCCCCTGTCAAGAACTTAAGAGTAGATCGGATGAAACTACAGGCTCCATGTAGAAAAAACTCCTCAGCCCAAATGGGTCAGCCCGTGTTAAACTGCTCTTTGTCACACATAGGCCGTGGTGGATCAGAAAGCAGGCCTGCTTGCATAAGCCCCGCAGTGGTTCCTTGTCGGGTTCATGAGGGTGAGGTAAAACAGCAAGGGGCACGCAAAAATAGCCCGGTTCCTCAACAGCCTTTGAAGGGCTGGAAAGTGGTATGTCTGCATGTGGCCGATACCAGCCGCTTGTCGTGTACTTGATGGGAGATGCAAAGTGAACGTCCGCTCTGAAAACACGAAAAGGCTTAGTGGGCCTTATTGGGGCTGCCTGTGCAAAAGCGCCCTGCTCACTACATCGACTGTCATTAGGCTGGAAACTAGGCGTGACTTCAAGCGGCCAATGGCGGTCCCTTGCGGGTTGTGCGGAACCAGATGCAATAGATAATAAGGCTATATGTGAAAAAGCTCCCCAAGCCCAAATAAGGAATGCCCGAGCGATACTTTTCTTCGTCCTATATCAGTCCTGGGGGGTAGAAACGTCAAGACGGTCAAGTAAAATATAAGGTCTATGCGGTAATTAAGTACGCAAGCCCGAATTGATTGCCTGCTGCAAGCCGGTCGGTCTCAGGTCAGCCGTGACGGTGCTCTAGGTGAGAACGACAGTGTAGACGCCATGTCGCTCCCTTGTCCACTGTAAGGAGGAAACTGAAAGAAAATGTTGGGCGTAGGAGTGTAAGATCTGAAGGCCCAAATAATGTAGCCCGTAGGAAAATCCAGATGCTCCCTACCCGGCATTGGCGTTGCTGTAGAAGCGGAAACGTCTGCACACGGCCGCTATTGATCTCTTCTTGGGTGCAGAGTCGCCATTCACTGGGTACGCATGTAAATGACGGATCTGTCATGAAGCGCAAGTAGGGCTGCCCGTGCACAGCTGCAGTTGATCCCAGATCAGCCGTCGCGAGCTGACGGATATTTGAGCTGACGGGAGCTTTTCGCGTATTTGAAGATAGGCTCAACGAAATAATGAACTCTACAAGTCCTTATCATTGTGCCGCTTCAAAAATGCATTTTTAAACATGTCAGCCATGAAGCGGTAGAATAGTAGGCATGCCTGCATGCGGCCGATACCAGGCAGTTCGCGGGTACTTGTTAAGAGGGTACTTACCGCAATTTTTGATTCAATGAAGAACAACGCCATCTAGTAAAAACTGAGTCTACTCTGCGTAGACTGAGTTACTCTGCGTAAAACTGCGTAAAGTCTACTATGCGTAAAAACTGAGTTGCTCTACATCCATTGACGTTTATGTCACCAACCACAACACTTCAGAGTTCGTTTCTGGCACGCTCTCCTGTGACATAAGTGATCACCTACCTCTTTTTTTCGCCACGCATCGCCTATCCCATGAGGCTCATGACGGCAATTGTTTTCAACATTGATGTATCAATAAAGTATCAATGAATAATATCAAAGCTTAAATCCAGCAAGCGGACTGGTATCACGTATACCTAGAATATGAAGCAAACAGAGCATATGAAACGTTCTTAAAACCAAAACTTTTAACCATTTTTTTAATGGTGCCAAAAAATTTATTATCTCTTAATGCACTTCCTAACATTTTAAAACCTGATTTTAAAGGCTGCTGGAGGAAGTTTTCCTCTCATCATGAATGTTTGGAGTCCTAAAAGAGCAGATGTTGGAGGTCCTAGAAACAAATCTCCCTGAAGCTCACTGAAAAAAGACCAGTGCGATCAATTAGGAACTAATCAAAGCTTTTGAAAATGATTAATTCGAGTCTTGTATTTGCTGAAAGCTGTGCATACACTCTTTTTTTAGTTGTGAACGGCCATTTAATGTTATTTTGAAAATGTACATTATGAAACTTTTGAAAAATATTTTGAAAACGCAAGGGTGCAATGTATGTGACAATATTTGTTCATGTGCCGGGGTTACGCTTACTAGCTCCTTTCCACCTCATTTATGTAAAGGTGGGCGCAGATTAGAGTTCAAATCTGAGACCACTTCATCCAATATTGGTGCCTGTCTATCTGCTAGATTTAGTTTATTTATTGGTAGTGCAATCTTATTACAAGACATTATCAGGTTGGGGACGCAATAAACAAGTGGGAAAATGCTGGAAACAAATTTTAGGAGGTTTCAAAAATATAATTTTGAAAACATAATTGAATTGATATGCAAAAATTCCAAAAATTATAAACGTATCAAAATGATATCATATAGTGAACGAACGCAAACATATTGAAGGTTGATTAGAAACATATTTAGTGAAGTTTTTGTTACTGCATAAGTAGTCAGTAATAGTTCTGGGGAACAAATATATATATATATATATATATATATATATATTATATATATTATATATATATATATATATATATATAAATATATATATATATATGTGTGTGTGTGTGTGTGTGTGTGTGTGTGTGTGTGTGTGTGTGTGTGTGTGTGTGTGTGTGTGTGTGTGTGTGTGTGTGTGTGTGTAGACAAGGCAAAGGAAATGAGAGGCTCGTTTGACAAACAAATGAACGAGGCCAACTGTCAATGAAACCAAGATGTAAAGGGGAATATTTCTTTTCTTTTAATTTGTAGTGCTGACCATGCGTTTAATTGCGTTACTGTAAAATCATGTACTGTCTTGTGTTCTATTCGAGAGGAATGCAACTTAATTTTAGTTGAGCAAAGGTTTGTCATGAAATTCAACTGA
>JARKHS020017588.1:0-18446 GCA_030143305.2 Amblyomma americanum | reverse complement strand
TTGTGATGACCCCCATAATGCGCAGGTCCACACGGGACGGAGAGGCAAAGAGACACCGTATGGCTCAGTTTAAACAAACAGGTATATTCAATAATTACACATGATTAAGATTATACATCAGAGGCTGGGGCGTCCGAGCTTACGTGCCGACGACTTCATGGGGGCGATGGAGTGGCTCCGGAGTTGGGCTCGAGCGGTTGCTGGCAGAAGCTGCACGCCGTCGGGCTTCGGCGCTGAAGGCCCTCTTGGCGAACGATGTCGTCCTGAGCGTGTATGCAGTAGAATTTCAATAGTCGTCCGTTTCTTCGAGGATGGTTCACAAACCCTTCCTCTAGTGTCGTTCGGCTTGGAAGATGAACAGGAGGCGAGCTTGTAGATGATGACAGCAGAGCATAATTTTACAACATACATATACAGAGAGTTAAACTGGAAAAAGCAGAACTGAATTTACAAAAGAACAAACTTTGCACTACTTTACTCATCGACCGGGCAGGTTAGTGCCTAAGTAGCATCACATTACATGCTAAGCATGGAGCCCCAGCTCAGACTGGACTGCATCCGTTTACATGTGCTTTTAAGCACTTGATTAACAAAGGACTAAGGGCGGTCATTTCCAGTGGCCCGCCCAAAGCATCAATTCTCCAATCCAAAATAACATGCGAGATGGGGACCACCCCTTGGGTTGGGCTTAGCCTCGAACCCAGAGTCTGTTAACAATACAAACTAAATAAACAACAAAAACGCCACCACTCTCTCTCAAGTGAGAGTATACACAGGCTCTCTCTTCGGAGCTAATTCACTAGCGCCTGTCTTTCCACATTCTTGGCGAGTACTGCCTGTCCGCCATGACAGGTGTCCGTCACGGCCCTTCTGGGAATGCGCTTTTGTTCACGAGGCACGGCGGGAAGCTGTGGGTGCCTTCCCGGCGATAGCCCACGTCGAAAGGGGAAGGAGGGAAAGAATGTTGTCTTCGCGGTAGCGCATAGCGTCGGCTGTGGTACGGCGCGCTCTGGCCCGCTGACAGCTCCCTTGTCCTGGAATGTGCCCGGAAATTGGGGAGGATAAAGCCTGTTTCCCCGCGGCGGCGGCGGCGGGTCCGGTTGTTCTGGTCGTCACTCAAAGAGCATGGCTGGGTAATTGATGATGCCGCTGTCATCTGGGTCTCCGTCTACGCCGCGCCGTGGAACGTGGAACCTCGCAGCACACAAGGAATGTCACACTCGCTCACCCTCCAGAAGAATGTTCTCCGAACATTTGAGTCCCTGCAGCTCCCCTTGTCTTTCTGAATCGCCTCGCACAGTGCGTCCGACAAAACACTTTTCGCTGCACTCAACACCACTGCACAACACCAATGCCTCCGCTGTCATAACTGGCGTCTCCAGGGGCAGCACTGATCTTCTTTTACAGATAAACATGAAACTCAGCACCCAAGCCTCTCCTTTCTAGTCCAAACTGGACGAAATAAATTTACCACAGTTACAAAGGAGCTCCCACTTCTAGCACGATCACGGCACAGACAAAAATATAGATAACGAAAGGAAGTAGGGCAGGTTCTGCATGCGCTCCGCATGCTCTCCTGTGAAGGTGTTACTTAATGACAGAAAGGTTTAACTATTAACTCCGATAACTTAACACATACGCATATAGCAATGTTATGAGCTGCGGCATTACACAATTCTAACCAGTTCACAACTCCGCTCTGTTTACGCCATTAGTCCGACTTAGCTTTCCGATTTCGCAGCGGATATCGGCCTTCATGAGTCATACTAAGTAAGTCTGTGCCCCTTTGTCTGCTTTGGGACTCGCGAGGGCTCGTGGCAGGAGCCTCTCCTGGCGTTATCTGCGCGGCAACCTCGCGCGCTTCTTCTTCTAGCAATGCATGAAGTAAATCCGGTGGCATTCTGGCCGTCACCTCTGGCGCCTGCCGAACAAATGCAGGAGAGGGCGTTTCTTGCGAACTATCTGCGCGCTCCGCTTCACTTCTGTCCCCATCAAAATCCGCGCTTTCCCTTTCCTCATTTCGTGAATACTGAACCGGTGCCGACTTGAGGCGATTTGCGTGTATCCTTATCAAGCGCCGGTTCACGTCTCGGACTCTGAAGTTTACCGGAGAAAGCTTCTCGACAACCTCGCACGGTCCTCTCCACTTCGTCTGGAACTTACGAGCTAGCCCAATCTGCCTTTGGCAGTTTTCAATGTACACGCTGTCCCCCACATTAAACGGCGCGTCTCTAGCACTGCGATCGTGCACCTCCTTCCTGCGCTTCGCCGCTTTCTTTAAGGCCTCCTTTGCGATGTCCCTCGCCACTTGCAAGCGCGATTCTAGCTCCACCTTATAGTCGTCCAGTGAAGCGTATGGGACACGACGGGGGCCCTCTGGCACTTCACTAGGCTGGTCCGGGTCTCGGCCGTAGAGAAGAAAGAATGGCGATTCGCCCGTGCTCTCGTGTGCTGCGGAATTGTAGGCAAACATTGCATACGGGAGCCACAAATCCCAGTCCCGCTGGTCGCGCGAAACAAAATGCGACAGGAACCCGGCCACGGTTTGGTTCAGTCGCTCCACCGCGCCGTTGCAAGCCGGATGGTACGGTGTTGTCTGCTTCTTAGCGATCTTAAGCAGCTCGCAAACTCTCCTCATTAGCTGCGACACGAAGTTCGTTCCCCGATCTGTCAAGAGTTGCCTCGGGGGTCCATGTCGGAGCACGATCTGTTCGACAAATGCTCTTGCAACCGTGTCTGCCTTCTGATCTGGGAGTGCTACCGCTTCCGCGTATTTTGAAAGGTGGTCGACAAATACTAAAATGTACTTGTTTCCGGAAGTGGTCGTGGGCAATGGGCCCATTATGTCCATACCTGTCCGCTCGAAGGGAGCCGAAACCTCAGGGAACGGCTGAATTGGAGCTGGTCTTCGTCCCTTGGGTGTTTTTCTTTCGAGACAGGAATGACACTTCGCACAGTAGTCTCTAACATCCCGTCGCATGCCACTCCAAAAGTACAAACGCTCCACACGCCTGCGTGTCTTCGCTACGCCAAAATGACCGGCGCATGGCGCATCGTGAAACGCGCGAAGAACCCTTTCTGTCCACGACCGAGGTATGACGACTCTCTCCCAAGCGGTTTTCTCTAATCTCCCTTTCCTGGTTGGCCTCGTGCGCCGACACAGGGTGCCGTCTTTGTCAATGAAATAACCTAGCTGTTCGGGGTGAGACGGTGCGCCCTCTAAGCTTTCGATTATTCGCTTCAGGTCAGGATCTTTGCACTGCTCTGTGCGTAATTCGGCGGGGTCGACTACGGGGACAAACTCATCTATAGCTGCCACGGCAGCTGTGCGGCTGAGTGCATCAGCATTCAGATGTGTCTTTCCTGACTTGTGCTCAACTTCAAAGCAGTATTCCTGCAGGTGTAGATTCCATCTAGCGAGTCGCGAGCTAGGGTCCCTGACACTCATCACCCATTTCAGAGGATGGCAGTCTGTGACTAGCTTGAATTTGCGGCCGTAAAGGTAGCATCTGAAGTGCTTTACTGCCCAGACAACGGCGAGGCACTCCCTTTCCGTAGCTCCGTACTTTTGCTCTGTGGGGCTCAGCTGTCGGCTAGCAAAAGCAATGGGATGTTCTTTGCCCTCGATAACCTGAGATAGCACGGCACCAACTGCGAACTTTGACGCATCTGTGGCCATAACGAAGGGCAAATTAAAATCCGGGTGGCGCAACAGCGGTGCACTCATTAGCTTCCTTTTCAGGGCCCCAAAAGCATCCTCCGCGTTTTCGTCCCAGCGAAAGGCGACATTTTTGGCTGTTAAGGCGGTGAGCGGCTTAGCGAGCTTGGCGAACTCCTCTATGTGCCTTCGGTAGTAACCGATCAGGCCGAGAAACTGCCGGACCTGGCGGACGCTAGTCGGGGATGGAAAATCCGAGACACACCTTAGTTTCTCAGGGTCCGGTCGCACGCCGTCAGCTGAAACAACGTGCCCGAGGTATTTCACCTCGTTTTTGAGGAATTGGCACTTAGAGGGCTTCAGCTTGAGACCCGCTGCTCTTAGTCGCACCAAAACCTGCTCAATATCGCGCAAATGGTTATCAAAACTGTCACTGTATATGATAATGTCATCCATATACACGAAGCACAGCCTCCCCAGAAGACCTGCCAGGATAACATCAGCGGTTCTCTGCCAGACAGCAGGGCTGTTGGCCAGACCCATCGGCATTCTTTTCCATTCATAGTGCCCTGAGGGCGTGTTGAATGCCGTTTTCTCGGCATCTGCCGGATCCATTGCTATCTGCCAGAATCCCGCCGCCATGTCCACTACCGTGAAGTACCTGGCAGAGCCCAGCTGAGAAAGCGTCTCCTGTATATTGGGGATGGGGTATGGATCGATGCGAGTTACGGCATTTAGTTTGCGGTAGTCCACTACCAATCGATACGAGCCATCTGGCTTTTCCACCAATAGTGCTGGTGCTCCCCAGGGTGACTTTGAGTGTTCGACAATGCCGCGATCAATCAGGTCCTGCACCTGCCGCTCCATCTCCTCACGTTGGGAGTAAGGAATCCTGTACGCACGCTGGTAAACGGGCGATGAAGTGCCGGTTTCTATCCTGTGCTTTATAACGCCACAGCAGCCCAAATCCAGGTTGGACGCGGCGAATACCTCCGAGTAGTCGTTCAGCAAACCAGCCAGAGCCTCCCTCTCCCTGGATTTTACGTGAGAAAGATCGAACGACACCTTTGGAGCAGCCGAAGGACTAGCATGCTCTACAGTTGCGAGTACCGTATCGGTGGGCTCACGTTGCTCTATCGCAGAGGTGAAGAAAGCCAATGTTTTGTTCTTGGGAAGGCTCAGTGGCTGCTGGCTACAGTTAACCACCCGTAGCGGCACTCTGTGGGCGTCATTAACTGTCACGAGGCACGCGGCTGCCTTCAGGCCATTGCTGAGAGAGTCGACCGGCTCAAGCACTCCCACGGCGCCGCTCTCTACATCTGAAGGCACAAACGCGTACAAAATGTGCTCCGACCAAGGAAGGACGACCGCCTCCTCGACCAGCCGGACGGCAACCCGCGAATATACCTTCTCCAATGATCCCACTGTTTGACGGGTGTCAATATCGGTAATGCGAATCTCAGCCCCTCTCCTGTTCAAAAACGGAACTTTTGAGCCGCCCGCATTAACCTCTTCCTCAGAGAATGAGACTACTACCTTCCCTTTTCTCAAAAAATCCTGCCCTAATATACCTGACACTCCGTTTGGCAGAGACACCGTGTCCGGGCATACGTAGCAGGGGTGCTCCAATGCAATTCCGCCGAGAGAGAAGTGTAACCGGTAGAGTCCACTTATGCCAAGAGGATCCCCCGTTATGCCTACAAATTTGGTTGCCATACCACCAGACGCTTCCAACACCTCGCGGTCCCCCTTCCTTCGAAGCGTGTTAAAACTGCTCTCCTTAAGCAATGTCACCTTTGACCCCGTATCTATCAACAATTCCATGCAACAACCATTTAACTTGCAACGCACAACAGGGCATGCCTCGTCGGCCACACAAACTACCACCACCTCATCATCTACTGCTCCCTCCCCACGCTCCTCAGGCTGGGGAGGACTAACTAGTTTTTTGTCTCGGTATCTGGAGCCCCGCTGTCGGCTTGCTTAGGGCGTGTCTCGCCTGCTTCTCTTTGTGGCTCCCCACGGCGCACGTTTTGGCAGAACCTGGCGATGTGTCCGCGACCCTGGCAAGCGAAGCATACGATTTCTTCAAAATCTCGCATACCGCGCCTGTAGCTTTGTGGCGGTCTCCGGTTTCCAGCGAATGGGCGCTGTTGAGCGCGCGCTTCAACCTGGCGTTCTACCTGCTGAGTTAGCAGCTGTTCCAAGCGATCTAACCGCTCTGTCAAGAGAGCAACCTCAGGGTTGAGCACCGCTCTCTCTATGACGCGTACTCTCGCTGCGGCTGTCGTTAACGCCTCATTTCGTTCCTCATCCAATGCGGCCTCCACGGCTTGGTCGAAATTGCTCGGCTTGCGCGAGAGCACGAACCGGCGCACGGGGTCTTGCAGACCAGCCACGAACAAAGCGGTCATTTCCTCTTTAAGTATATCCTCCGCGTATTTCTTCCTTAGCTGGTCTCCTTCCTCCTCCCTGCTTAACGTATCGCGTGCTAGGCGCTGAAGCCGCGACGCAAATGTTCGCACGTCCTCCCCTACCATCTGTCCGGCGTCACGGAACCTCTGTACCCGCACGTGACGTGGTTCAGTGTCGAAATGCTCAAACGCGAGCTTCTTAAATTCCGCAAATGATTTTGTGGATTTTACTTTTTCGTCTCGCCAGGCAAAATCATGAGCAGCTCCTGCCATCTTACACCTCGCCATTCCCAGCATTTGAGCATCGGACCATCCCCCCATTTTCCCAATCTCTTCTAGCATGGAAAAGAAATCGCAGATTGGAACCCCTGTCTTATCTCCCGTAAACGTCGGAATGACGCTTCCTAATGCCAGCATGCTTGCTCCGAGCGACGGCTGTGGAGTGGGAGCTCCCTCAGATACAGTCATTTTTTTTTCAAGCCCTCCAGTGCCTCAAGCCTCTCAAATGGGGGTAAAAGTCCCACAATCAGTCCCGTGATTCCCTTTTGATTACAATTTTGAAGTCATGAATGTCACAGCATTCAGAGGACATTTGCTTTTGAGACCCCACTTCTGACACCAGTGTGATGACCCCCATAATGCGCAGGTCCACACGGGACGGAGAGGCAAAGAGACACCGTATGGCTCAGTTTAAACAAACAGGTATATTCAATAATTACACATGATTAAGATTATACATCAGAGGCTGGGGCGTCCGAGCTTACGTGCCGACGACTTCATGGGGGCGATGGAGTGGCTCCGGAGTTGGGCTCGAGCGGTTGCTGGCAGAAGCTGCACGCCGTCGGGCTTCGGCGCTGAAGGCCCTCTTGGCGAACGATGTCGTCCTGAGCGTGTATGCAGTAGAATTTCAATAGTCGTCCGTTTCTTCGAGGATGGTTCACAAACCCTTCCTCTAGTGTCGTTCGGCTTGGAAGATGAACAGGAGGCGAGCTTGTAGATGATGACAGCAGAGCATAATTTTACAACATACATATACAGAGAGTTAAACTGGAAAAAGCAGAACTGAATTTACAAAAGAACAAACTTTGCACTACTTTACTCATCGACCGGGCAGGTTAGTGCCTAAGTAGCATCACATTACATGCTAAGCATGGAGCCCCAGCTCAGACTGGACTGCATCCGTTTACATGTGCTTTTAAGCACTTGATTAACAAAGGACTAAGGGCGGTCATTTCCAGTGGCCCGCCCAAAGCATCAATTCTCCAATCCAAAATAACATGCGAGATGGGGACCACCCCTTGGGTTGGGCTTAGCCTCGAACCCAGAGTCTGTTAACAATACAAACTAAATAAACAACAAAAACGCCACCACTCTCTCTCAAGTGAGAGTATACACAGGCTCTCTCTTCGGAGCTAATTCACTAGCGCCTGTCTTTCCACATTCTTGGCGAGTACTGCCTGTCCGCCATGACAGGTGTCCGTCACGGCCCTTCTGGGAATGCGCTTTTGTTCACGAGGCACGGCGGGAAGCTGTGGGTGCCTTCCCGGCGATAGCCCACGTCGAAAGGGGAAGGAGGGAAAGAATGTTGTCTTCGCGGTAGCGCATAGCGTCGGCTGTGGTACGGCGCGCTCTGGCCCGCTGACAGCTCCCTTGTCCTGGAATGTGCCCGGAAATTGGGGAGGATAAAGCCTGTTTCCCCGCGGCGGCGGCGGCGGCGGGTCCGGTTGTTCTGGTCGTCACTCAAAGAGCATGGCTGGGTAATTGATGATGCCGCTGTCATCTGGGTCTCCGTCTACGCCGCGCCGTGGAACGCGGAACCTCGCAGCACACAAGGAATGTCACAATGTCTAAGTTCAAAGAATTCCAAAATGATATGGATGAAAAACTAAGGCATCGTTTCCCGTAGTTAGTTCTGACCTTAGGTAGTAAAAAGTTATTACGGAGCGGAAAACATGTCACGATGTTACTTAAGAGCGTGCCGGGAGAAAATATGCTGAGAGGGAACTAGTCATGAAGAATTTTAAAGAATAGGATACCAATGTTGTAAAAATAAAGAGCCGAGATAAGTAGAACGTTTAAATCTATGAACAAAATGCGTGAGAGTGACATTCCCAGGGGTATAGATTATGATGCGCATGGCTTGCTTTTGCAGTTTTATTAAAGGCCAGAGATGAATATGATAGGCGTCTTCCGGACTACATGCCTCGTTTTGAACTCCATCATCAGTTAATTGCTCAGATTTTGAAAATACAGGGCTAGCAAAAAATACCTGCAGGAAAACTCCTATTGCCTGGCTTTAGCAGGGAGTAGTAATGAATCTAAAATAGCAAGCGTTATGTATATTGCATTTATAAAGCTGAGAGGAACCGAAAGTCCTGGATCGATCATGCCCTGAACATTTGAATGGTGGCCAGGGAATCTGTTCGCTCGTTATAGAGTAGAGCAACTTTAGGGAAGCTTTCTATTTGTTATTTATGGACAAAAAACAGTTTTTTTTAAATATATTACATAGTCAAATTCAGAGCATGGCCATTAAAACACATTTTTCCAGATACAAGTTTAACGAGAGAAATATGATTCCCTCTGATTATTGCTTTATCTTGTGGGAATTTTACCTAAATCTGTTCGTTTTGTTGGCGCCCCTTTGCGGGACTTTATTCTGTCAATCGCACTCTAAAACCAGAATCGCACTCTAAAAGCCCCCATCACATTCTTTTTTCTCTTTGCTATGAGCGCTCGTTTACGCAGCGCTCTGTTCCTCTCTTATTACATAGTGCAAGACTTACAGGTGGACGTGCGTAGCTCTTTTGTGTAAAGCAGAGTTTTATTTTAGGATAGCAACACTCTCCGGAAAAATTTTTAGATCCTGTTAACTTTAGGGCTGAAATGCAGTACAGACTTCTTTAACACGATCACTGCTGAAGCCAATAAACAAAGCTCAAAATGTGTTACAGAAGTATACAGTCAATGCAGCACCATTCTCTGTGCCAAACTTTACATGAACACGTGAGCTGATCTCTTTCTGAATGAATAGTTCAACAAGTGCGTTTTTTTGTGTTCTCATTTGTTCAGTGCAGTTATGTTTTTACCCATCGACATGCAAGAATATTTATCCGTATTTTTTTCTGGTAAGGCAACAATTTACTCCGTGCTCTTCAGTTTCTATTTATTCATCATTTAATGATATTAGCGCCACAGCGTTAAATACCCGTTGCCCAGAAAATCTGGTGTCGGCGCTGTCGGCGTCAGCGTTGGGAGAGCAAAAAATTACCGGTGGTTAAGCTCTGGTTAAACCTGGAGTGACGCGATAGTTACAGCTGGCCGAGTGTAATTTGGTCACGTGACCAACCACGTGACGAACCACGTGATCAGCCACGGCGCCGCGCCGCCAGCAGCTACTCCGCACCGCGTGACCACGTGGCGGCGCAGCCACAAGGTGGCGGCGTCGCCCCGCTGAAGGCTCGAAATGCTACCGTAATGTAGCTATGGCTACCAAAATCACGGGCATGACTCTAACAGCTGGACCCAGAGAGCAACCTAGGGAGAAGGTGGCACACCTACGTCACGTCACCTTGCGGTGTCATCACAACATGTCCTCCGGATGGTGTGGATTGTGAGCAAACTAACCATATTGCCGGGTGGCAGTTAAATTATTGAATAAACGCCCCAGGTTGCTAGGGAGGCGCAACTTGGATCGCAGAAACCCCACCAGTGGCAACACTTTCTATCTGGGGGCAGTGGCGCATCATGTAACAGCTGCACTACGGCGCCAGGAGGGGTACGAGGACACAGTGAGGACTTTATCTCAGTGAAAACAGTTAAACACCGATTTAATGAAGTAAACAGCAGCCACAAATTGTTTCGATAAAGCATGAAATTCGCAAAATCGATAAAGGCATTTATCCGCCCTTCGAGATCCGAAATAGTAACATCGCTGCACCTAAAGGCGGTGCCACGGCATCGTATTTGCCGACCATTCGCGCCTGCGCGTATGGAAGCTACACGAAAGCGGCCCGAATCGCTTGTGCGTGAAAGCCCCATCTGGTAAAATGCATTCGAAGGCAAAGTGGGAGCCGCCGCCGACTGCCGAGTCTTTTGTTCCGCGCAGCGGCGCAGCTTGCAGCCCCGTCAAAACATAACTGGGGCCGTGCCCTGGCCGCCTTGACGTTACTCTTGGTACGCTGCCAACAAGGTGCGAAACATCATGACATCCACAACTGTCGTGATGATATTTAAGAAATCACCGTTTTTATTTACTCAGTTATGAACGTAAAACTTCGTTAAATCGGGTGTAATGACCGTTTGTTTCGTTATTCGGGTTACTGAGAGCATTAACCTCAAGGGTACTTGCCGGGTTATAAACATTTGTGCCTTAGATCGGAAACATTATAAAATCCGGTTTCTTTAGATCGACTTTTACAGTACACCTATTATCTTTGAGATCCTTTTGCCAGTGTCTCAAATTTTTTCAGCCAAATATATTTCTTAATTGTGAACAGCACATATCCCGTACTTTTCTTTATATCATTAGAATGGGATCATTATTAGCCTCACTTTCAAGTGCTGGAGATAAGAAAAAGAAACTTATGAGTGAAATATTTTTTTACGCACACCACAATCAAAATGCTTGCTTTCGCAGGGTCAGGGAAGAGTAAAATGTCATAGAATGCTGTCAGAAACTGTAACGACAGGCTACGCGGTTGCGAACAGCGGCTGCGCGTCGCAAAATGCGCACACGAACAAGTCAGCTCAAGCCAGTTGCAAACAGCCCCCAATAGCTAAAAGTGACACAAATCAAGCCATTCATCAGGTGGTGGTGTAAACATTTATACATATAGCTGTTTGGTAGACGCAGCTCACTAGGCCTCCAGAAGGTCCCAGTGCAAACACTCAAAAGTTCATGTCCCGGAAGTTCATTACGCTGCCAGCCTGCCTTGTGGCAGTGGCATACTTGGCCGAGTCCTCGGAGCACTGCGCGGTCTCCGAAACCTTCCAAATAGTAAGTTTCCGAGACCCTGCGAGGGAGAGTCTGCGGGCAGAGGAAACGGATATATTGTCGAGGGTAGCTCTGGGGTGGTTGCAGAGAATACAGGAGAGGTTTGTGCGGGACCTGGTGATAGCTCGAGCGATTGTAGGGGGAGGGTAGGGGGTGCTTCTGGAGGCGCCTCCAAATTGTCAGATGATAATTGTCGACAAAGGGGTGCGGTGGGGGTTAGAGCCGACTCTCAGCCTTGTAGGCCCGTGTCAGCTGTCTGTTCGAGTGCATGCGCTCCCGCGAAAACTACAGACCGGAGGCCGCCGGTACCCGGTTGAGAGAACGTCGGGCTAAGAGAGATATAGAGAGAAAACCTTTATTTCCACCAGAAATGGTGTGGGTTCACACCGCGCTGAACGCACGCAGGCGACCGGAGGGTGTCCCCTACCGCACACTAAGGACTAGTGGACGAACTTTGCCACAGCCTCAGTCGCTAGATGGATCATGGAGCGTTGTAGCTTTAGATCGGGGCATCGCAGCGTGGTCTCCCACTCCGTTTTGTTTCTGCATTTGCCGTACCCTGGGGAGAGCGTGCACTCCCATATTATTTTGTTGTAACGTGCTTACGGCGCCGCAGAATTTGCATTTAGCGTATCACTCGTCTTTCGTCTGAGTCATGCTTCTCCATAAGGGAGACATGCCATTCCCTGCCTGCAGGCGCCGCCATGTGCGGGCCACCGAAAGGCCGAGTGCTCTGTCGTGGGGAGCGTAGACCCTCATTCCTAGTTTGAAATATTCGGTTATTTTGTGTGAATGAACGCAGGGTGTCTTTTGAATCGCTAACGTCTGGCGGCGACGCGACTCCCCGAAGAGAGATGCTCGTGAGAGCCTGTGCTCTGCATCGTTGCCGGCCAATTCTGCGTGAGCTGGTGCCCAAATCAGGGAGATCAGCCTGTCGGCCGTTCCTTCCTCTAATATCTCTCTCGCTTCTACCGATATTCTACCGCTACTGTAGTTCCTGATGGCTGCCTTACTATCGCTAACCACGTATCTGGCCTTGGTACCCGTGCAAGCGAGCGTTATCACTACTTCTTCCGCGGATGTGGCGTCCTCGCAGGTGCCCGTTTTAACGACCGCGGATTCGCCGAGTCCGTCGACGACGGATGATGCGGAGTTACCGGGTCTTTCTAGCGCAGCGTCCGTGTATGCTTGTTCTTTCAATTATCATGCCCAAGATTCTAGTCTATTTAACCAGTGGAACCTTAGCGCCGTCCACCACTACTTTAATGTCCCTCGGGGGGAGGGGGGGGGGGGGGGGGGTAACTCCTCTTAATTCGCGGTGTGACCACCAGCAATTCTGATTT
This sequence comes from Amblyomma americanum, assembly GCA_030143305.2. Lineage (NCBI taxonomy): Eukaryota > Metazoa > Arthropoda > Arachnida > Ixodida > Ixodidae > Amblyomma > Amblyomma americanum. The sequence goes on along the minus strand of JARKHS020017588.1, from coordinate 6,035 downwards.
CTGTGGCGAGCAGCTGAGTCATTTGCTTCTAGCGTGAGCGGCAGTGATGTCGGCCGTGGTCTGCAGGTTGCTTTCTATTTCGGCATCGCTGCCTTCCCTTGATCCAGACATTTACGCCATCGGCGTATATGCCAACGGTTAGCTCTTTGATCAGATTTAATTTGCGCGGCAAGTCCCTGATTGCTAAGATGAAAAGAGAACGGGGACAACACGGCTCCCTATGGGGTGCCTCTGTTTCCCAGCCTGATTCTATCCGTAAGCACTGGAATTTTATGGTTGCCTTCCTGTCGGATAGGAAGGCCTTCATATAGTTGGATGTTTTTTTTTTACCTGCGTGTATGTTCGAAAGGCCATCGAGGATGGCCGCGTAACTCACGTTGTCAAAAGCCTTGGTAAGATTTATGCCGAGGATGACTTTTGTGCCTCCGACATTCCTCTCATCAATACTGTCGTGTTTTAGCCTCAACATTGTATCTTGGGTGCTTCGCCCGGGTCCGAACCCGACCATCTCGTGAGGCCAGATACTGTTGTCTTTCGCGTATTTATTGAGGAGGGTCTGGGTCACTTTTTCCATTAGTTTTCCTACGCTCGACGTAAGCGAGATCGGTAAGATGCTCTATACTCAGCGGTTTGCCCGGCTTGGGGATCTGAATGATGTTGGCGTGTTTCCACTCCTTTGGTATCTCACCCTTCTCCCATACCTGATTCAGGTACGCGGTCTGTCCCCGTATGGACTCGTCGTCCAAGTTTCTTAGCATACCGTTAGTCTCTCCGTCTGGGCCCGGGGCCGATGTTCTCCTTAGGTACACTCGGTTGGCGCTACTTACGGGCGACCCGATGTGTCATCCCCAGTCTAGACAAGATCAGCAGCGACGCGCAAGACACTGTGTCACCAGCAGTCGTCTCGGACGGCGATGCTTCTCCATAGGAAGGACTTCTGAGACTTATCGCTGTTCATATCATAAATGGTCAGTGCTTTCACTTCTCCCGAAGACGTCGCTAAACTTAACAAAACAAAACAACACCGCCAAGTGTCTTAAACTGCTGCATTTGAACGCGAGATCAATCGAGTGAGAAAAGTCTGACATATCCTTGTTGCTTAAATCTTGTCATTGCTAATTTGATGTCCTTTTTTTATGGAGACGTGGTACAACCTAAACTGCGACTATTTTGTGCTACCCGAATATCACCATTTCTGTTTAAATTGCATAGAAAGGATAGGAGGTGGGTCAATGCTAACGCTTTTATCGCATTGTGAAATTTTAAATGAATATACCTGGTGTATATTGGGATTTGGTTTTGGTTCGTCGATCGCCGCCGCTAGGGGCCCCATTGTCACCCTACGTATATAAGCATGCGTATCCTTGAATAAAGGGAAGTTGATGTGCGGATTGCTCGGCAGACGCAGCCGCGTCTCATTTATCGGCGTCTCCTGCCGATATAACATTGGCGACGAGGGTTAATCGTGTCGGGGGGGGGGGGATTTTTGTCATCGGCTTTCCGGCGCCATGAGCATTTCAGGGCTCGCCCCACCGCCCCCGTTCCTGCCCACGCCTTGTTGTCCTGCTAGTTCATGTATTACATGGCAGCAATGGCTCCGCATCTTCGAGAACTTCCTGCTCGCTTCGGGTGCCTCCGACTGCACGCCGGATCGTCGCAAGGCCCTGCTACTTGACAGTCTCGGGCGTAGAAGGCCAGCGCATATTTTACACCCTGCCGCTTCCATCTTCGGACAACGATAAGCCTTGTGAGCAAACTGCTAGTGGTAAAGCATCAGGAGATAGGAAGGTCACCGCCGACACACGGACTTAACCGTCGTCGTACGGCATCACTGTCACAGCTCTGCACGCTCATTTTGCAAAAGCAACCAATGTTTTCGCCGAGCGACACAGTTTTGGTAGGCGTATTCAGCAAGCCGGTGAACCTATCAATGAATACGTTACTGCATTGCGTGAACTTTCTGCTTCGTGCTTTTTCCCATCCCTGGAAGATTCGCTGCGTGATCAATTTGTTGCGGGTGTAGCGTCTCAGAGCTTGCGTTAGCGGTTTCTTCTTCAGGCGTCGTCTCTCTCGTTCGCTAGAGCTGTAATCATGGCAACACAGCTTGAACAGGCAACCAACAATTTGCTAGAACTCTCCTCTGCAGATGTTTCACGCATAAAAACTCGTCAAAACGCGCCATCGCGCGCATCATGTTCGGAAGGCAGCTCGAAGCGTTCACGTAGCCACCAGTCAAATTGTTACCGCTGCGGTTCTGTCGAGCACAATGCCGCCTCAGTTCGTTGTCCTGCCAAAAAGAAGCGTTGTCACCGTCGCGGTGTCATCGGTCACTTTTGCTCTGTCTGCAGCAAACGAGATTCCGCTCTAGTTCATGAGGTGGGAAGGTGAAAATTCATCCAACCAGAAAGTTTTGAGAGCTCTGTCTGTGACGACGTCAGCTCGCCCTGCAATTCATGTTACCGTGGTCATTGGTCGTACGGACATGACTTTCCTTGTGGATTCGGGGTCATCGGTTTCCACTATAGGGTATGACCTGTTTAGGCAGCATTTCGAAGGACAGGCGCTTTGTAACCCTGAAGTTAGGCTAGTAGACTATTTAAAGAAGCCAATTCCAGGCCGTGGTTGTTTTTTTCGCAAGAAGTTACATTTAAGGACTGCACAACATGCCTTCTTTTCTATGTCGTGGAACAAGGCACCTCACCATTAGGTATTGATGCTATCAAAGCACTAGGTCTGCAAATAGATGGCTCGCCGCTGCAGTGTCTTGAAACAACGCTAACTACTAATGCTCGAAGGAAGAAGACCTCTGACCATACAGAGGCAAACCAGCCCATTAACCTCCCAAAGAAATTAGTTCAAGAGTTTGAAACTATACTCGAACCAAGGGCTTGGCCCCTCGAAAGTTTTTGTTCACAGTGTAAAAATGTTATCCACGGTGCAGCCAGTTGCATCAAAACTTAGGCACCTTCCGCTCTCATTGCGACCATTGGTCTCGGAAGAACTCCGTCAGTTGGAAAAAGTGGGCGTGATAGAGCGCGTGGAGGCATCGGAATGGGTGTCCCACATTCTGGTGGTTAAAAACAAGAGGGAGGTATTCGTCAGTGTGTACACCTCAGACAGGCAAACAAAGCCATCGTTGTAGACAGCTTCATTCCACATACAGAAGAGCTGTTGGGTAGCCTAGTGGGGGCCACACATTTTTATAATCTAGACATCGCATCTGTTTATCACCAGGTCTTGCTTCACCCTGAGAGCCGCGACTTGACTGCATTTATAACCCACGACGGCCTCTTTCGTGTTAAGCGTGTGTGTTTCGGGCCTGCCTTCCGCGCCCTCCGTGTTTCAGAGTATGACGTCAAAAATTGTACAGGGCTGTAACGGCGTACTTTTCTACATTGATGATGCCATTGTATTCGGGAAGGGCAGACAGGAGCATCTAAAAATCCTTGCCGCAGTACTGAAGCGCATAAAAGAGGAAGGACTCCAGCTGAGCAGGAAGTGTGTCTACGATACGCAAGAACTCTCATTTTGGGCTACAGGGTAACAGCAAGCGGTATAATTCCATTGAGAGAAAAGGTTTACTCCATCCAGGATACTCTAGCGCCCACTGATGGAGCCGGCCTTCGATCGTTTCTGGGAATGGTCGAGTACTGCTCATGGTTTATTCCCAACTTTGCCCACATCGTCGAACCAATGCGTGTTCTTCTCAGAAAGGGGCAGTCATTCGTTTGGTGTAGCGAGGTAGATGCCAGTTTTAGAAAGGTCAAAGGGGTACTTGCGTCCAGCACCATACTTCGAATGTTCGATGCATCACTTCCAGTTGTCATTTCCACCGACGCTTCCGACTGCGGGCTTGGAGCTGTTCTACAACAGGTGGACGGACATGAACTGCCCACTGTCGCCTTCGCGTCTCGAGTGCTTTCCCAGCAGAGAGGAAATATTCATTAGGAAAACGCGAATCACTCGCGTGTGTTTGGGCTTGTGAGCGGTGGTATGTTTACCGGTGGGGGCGCTATTTCGCCCTGCTGACTGACCACTAAGCCTTGGTCACATTGCTTTCAATGCAAGGGCTAGGAAGGCATCCCTTGCGTGTAGCACGATGGACAGAGGGCCTCTTACGGTAAAACTATACCGTCAAGTATCGCAAGGGGTCGAAAAACCGAGTAGCGGATGCACTTTCACGTCTCCCCGCGTCACTTTCGCAGGAAGAAGGAACTTTAAAAGACGAAGTGGTATCGGTTCTCCAAACACCTTCATGCATCACGAGAGAACAGTTGGAGCAGGCCCAGTCTGATGATAGCGTGCTGCAACACAGCAAGGTCTATATACAATCATTCTGGCCGGCACACAAATCCTTACCGGATGAGCTCCAACCCTTCTTCAGAGTACGCGATGAACTCTCAGTGGTGGACAATTTGACCTTGCGTGGAGAACGGCTTGTGGTTCCTGCATCACTTATGTCCCAGTTCACTGCCGCTGCTCACGAAGCTCATCCCGGAGTGGAGTGAACGAAAGCACGGCTGCGTTAAAAATTTTGGTGGCTAGGCATGGACAGGCAAGTCAAACTAGCGATCCTGATGTGCAGCATATGCCAGACCGCTACCAAGAGCACCAAGGTCATGGCTACACCATTGGAACCGTTCTCGTTACCAAACCAACCGTGGCTGAAGCTGGGAATGGGACATTGTCGGTCCATTTGAGAGAGCGCCGCACGATTGCAGATAAGCAACCAGGCTGGTCGATTACTATTCAAAATGGCCCGAAGTACACTTTTGCAGCGAAACCACGACCTGCACGGTAACAAACTTCTTGCTGTCGGTGTTAGCGCGCGAAGGCTACCCGGAAGAAATTGTTTGCGACAACGGGCCACAGTTTTCATCTCGGGAATTCGAAGCTTTTCTAAAGATCGAGGTATCCGCTTGAGACATTCGTTCGTGTATTACCCACAAGCAAATGGCCAAGTAGAGCGCTTTAACAGAGTTTTTAAAAGCTTCGTTCAGGTAGCTACACTTGAGCAGCGTCCAGTGCGCCAGGCGATAACAGAATACGTGGGCGTCTACCGTTGCACGCTACACGCCACAACTGCAAGTGCCCCAGCCCTTATCCTCCATACATGGTTGCTAAGAACTCGGCTGGATGTGGTCGGGCACCCGTCAGCCATATTTATTTCTGACCCTGGTTCGGAACTCCGCCACCTACGCGAGCGGGTGAGGCAAAAACAAAATTACAGTAAACGATACACGGACGCTCGGAGGGTAGAGAAACCAGGGTGGATGTGGGCGACCTCGTCCGAGTCAAGAAACCCACAATTTCCTTTAAAGGCGACCAGGAATTCAGTTTCCCACAAGAAAAGTGATCAGCAAGAAGGCACCGTCGTCTTTCCGCCTTGACGATGGCAAAACGTGGAATGCGTTGAAGTTGTCAAAGATGCCACGAGCGTCTGCTGTCCTTCATACGTGCGGTGAAAGAAACTGTAGAGCTAGTGATGGCAGGTCTCCGCCTACAAGGCAGGGCCCTACTCTGAAAGCGACCACCGGGACATCAGCTGTTGCGGCGAAGCAGTCGGCCTTGGCACCTGTAACTGGCAGTGAGCCCAAGCTGATTCCAGTCGCCAGTGGTTCTCCTAAAGAAGCAGAGCCGCAATTGAGGGCACAGCCACCAAGAAGTAGGCGACCCCCAGATCGCTACGGCTACCAAGTGTAGGGTACGAAGGGTGCTGATGTAAATAAGAGCGGGTTAGATCCCTCGCGAGTGGTATATGCGTATTTCATTGGGACTCCGAAAGACAAACGCTGAGATGGCTTGCTTTTGTTTTGCTGTTGTCTGTTCATGTGTTTTTTGCTTTTCGTTACCGCGTACAGACGAGCACGCTGATTTTACATTAATTTTGTATAGATACACTAACCTTCTACTTTACTAATACGTGTACCTTTGTTTTTGTAAGAAAGGGGGTATGTTGTATACTTTGTTTTCGTTTGTCGATCGCCGCCGCTAGGGGCCCCACTGTCGCCCTATGTAGATAAGCATGCGTATCC